>VZUI01056675.1:0-20470 GCA_013401135.1 Cettia cetti | reverse complement strand
GCACTGCGCATGCGCCGCGCCCTCAGGCGCGCCGCGCCCTCAGGCGCCCCGCGCCGGGGCTGAGGTGGGTGGGGGTGTTCTCTGCGAAATCCTCGTCCCCGAAACTTAACGTGATTGTTCTTAGCATACGCGTCATCTTCGAGACCTTTCCTCGCTGTAGGTAATTAATGAAGTAAAAAATTCAGGTTTCCCATGTGTCCTTTGTAGCTCTTCTCCTTTCTCACTTAGTTCTCCCACCACCTCTGTGAGGGACTGAAATGCTGACGGTTAATGACTCCCAACAATCAGCGAGTTGCAAAAGCAGCAGCGGGCGCTTGGCCGAGGCCCGGGATTGCACTCCCCGAGCCGGAGAAGAGGGCTTGTGTTGGGAAACCTCAGACCTGCGTAAGAGCAGCCCACGTGGGCTGTTCACAGCAAACCCACCTTCGCTTAGCAACAGGGGAGGTACCTGGGCATTCCCACTGGAACCAGACTGTGTATTAACCCACCGAACTTCACGTTTCAGGCTTCCCTCACCCCTGATGAATCAATACTGCGATCATCACACATGAAAATTCAGTGCATCAATCAAGTCTTGTTGCTGGGGCCACAGGTAGTGTTATCTGTGCAGAAAAATTCACAGCACCAGAGGTTTACGTCCAAAAAGGAGACAGAGAAGTCCTCTAACTTTATTCGAATAAAAGGAGAGGTCATGGTGCATTCCCCTGGCATCTCTCAAATTGTTGGAGGACGCTTGTTAAAAGCTTCCTTTTAATCCTATTTTCCCGGCTGCAGAACCCTCTTCCTTTCCCCATTGACTGAGGTACTTGAGAGGTATAGGCTGCCCAAAACACTGAATAGTATCCACTTCTAATATACACAGCCTGCCCCCCCACCCTTTTTTTCTTTGTATCTCTAAGTCCAGGCCTTGGATAGGGAAATCTGTGTCCATTAGTAACATTTCTCTGAAATTTATGGTTACTCCCCTTGCTTCTTTCACCTATCAGTGTCTAGTTTTTCCTACAGGCAGATTCACAGTTTGTTTGTAAAGACACATTCTTCTCATTCCTTTCATATCTTTCCTCTCCACTGTGTTGTCCTTTCTCTTTTCCTTATATGTTTTCTTAAATGATATCTTTATACTTTCATATTGTTGCATTTCTATAGATATTAACCAAAACAGCTGCATACCTCCTTTCCACCATTCTAAACCAAACCTGCTGTATATAGACGCCAGTCATTCAAGTGTCATTTAACTCTAATCCACCCCGAGGGACCCATTAACAAGAACCTCAGTTACCTCACCTTCAGGGTCGTAACACCAACTTATGAGTTATTGCACAAAGCAGAGAGCAGAGGACAGAGCCATAAAACCTTTGCTTAGCATGCCATGGTTTCACTGTCAAAATGTCTCCAGATCTGCTGCTGAAAGATTCCTTGGGGAGTTCATTGTCCTTGTAGACTATAATTTTTTTTACATTACACACTTCCTTCAGCTTGAACAACTCACATGCTGGTAGAATACAATGGAAACCATTTTGAACTTTAATTTCCTGAGATGCTGACTAGCAGGAGGAAGTGAAATATAAATCCAATGGAGAAGTGACTTTAATGTTTTGCCATTTATTGTTTTAATGAGCAGTACTCCACAGCAGTAAAATGATTTGCACAGGACCATAAAGGAAAGAGTTGCTCAACTCTGATGAAGAGTAACTAATAATCTAGGCCCCATTTCACATTGATAAGATCATCATGGGCCTTATTCAGATACACACCTGAAGTGTGTTTGAATAGTGAGTCCTGGCAATGAATCCCCACAGCCTCTCTGCCTGCCATGTCCATGGGAGCAAGGATGCTCTGATTTTCACAGGTGGATGCTCCTCTACAGACACTACTTTGGGGTTTTTTTATGTGTGATGTGGCAAGGAAACCCTGGACTGTCTGCAGAAATTTTTTAAGGAGCTCGTGGAAGTGGAGCAGAAAAGTAAACTTTTACAGTTACTGCCACTGTATTTACATTGATAATAAAGTGGCCTGCCCCTTCACTGAAAGGTAATCTAGGGAATAGCTCATTTCAGACTAATAAAGCCCAGCTGTCTTGTTTAGCCCAAATCTGAGTTGATGGTCAGAATGTCCCTGACTGTAAGGAGGTTATCAGTTTCCTTATTTTCACATACACCAAATGATTCCCTGTACCAAAGTGTGATGGAACTTACACCACCTTCCAAGAATTGATTTACATCAAATCCAGTGGGAGTAATCTGACCTCCAGAGTCAAAAGGGCAAAAGTGAATTGGAATGAGTGTGAGATATGATTCTTCCTGTTCTCAAATAAATGTACACACACATATTCAATCCCCCAAAGTTTACAACATTCACAGAGTAATAAAAGTCCTGGAGATAAGGGTGGGGCAGGCATTGGTCCTGTGAGGGTGATGTTCATCTCTGTTTCAGACCATAGTGTTGGGAACCAGCATCTTTCCTGTTCCTGCACTTATGTCCCTCTTGCTCTCTTTGTCTAGAGCAAACAGTAGCTATTAAGTTGATGTGCAGCATTTTGTGAAGTGAAAGGTGGTTACTGAGCTGTAAGTCAAACCTCCCCTCCCCAGTGTGAAGAACAAGGCTCAGAGAAGGAGAGATGATTGGCAGCAGCCCTCAGTTGCATGTGCAAACATCCCTGGGCTCCTCCTGGCAGTTCCTGTGTGCCAGTCACCAGCACGTGTATTGGGTCTGAGTCACACTGGGTGGAGGGCTTTGGAACTGCTGGGCAAACACAATTGAAACACACCAACCTGAGCAGGACTTCTTTCATTTTTGTCTACTTGGGTACTCCTGTTGATAACAAAAAAAAAAAAAAAAAAAAAAAAAAAAAAAAAAAAAAAAAAAAAAATCACGGGTAGTTACAGCCAAAAGAAAAGTAAGGAGTGTCCTGGTATCAGCCTGTCAAAAAGGAGTCTTAAAAAAAAATTGCCAAAAGTTGGTATAAATAACTTTAATTTAAGTAGTCAAATACAAAACTCACAAGCATTGGAATAAACAATTTTTTTAGAAAAGTTCTAAAAAGAAGCTACCAGGAAAATAACCTTGATGTTTTAGTTATAACTTTAATAATAATAATTAAAATAATGTATTATTAACTTTATGTGGACTGTATGTAAGACTTTCCTTCTTACACTGTCTTCTCTTATGGAACTTGGGCAATGTAAACAAACTCAGCCTTGCTCATTTCTGATCGATGTTACCCCCTGCTACATAACCCTTCACAGAATGCATCTGCTCCGTGGATGCACACACTCCTTTGACACACTGAACTCAAGTATAACCTTTTTAGTGTGCAGGTTTTCATCACAGATACAAAAGTACATCAGTTTTGAAACTCCTCTCATTGAAAAAGGTTCCCTGCCCTGCATTAAACCCCATGTAGCTGGTAGCATCTTTTTAAAGCTTAAAAAGGGAAGTACAGTAGTGTGGGGTTGTTCTTCGTGCTATGCTCATAAATATGTCATAAGGGTGTGGGTTACATATCTTCAAGAAAAGTAAATGCAAATAAATAAATATAGGTGGGAGGCCACAGCTACTGCCCAAGAATCTTTGTTGTCCTGGGGACCAGCAGCCTGTGTGCAACAAGGAGCTATTCCTGGCACAGCCAACTGCAGCAGGGTGTGCATGGGGAAGGCACACCCTGCCACCACCGACATGGATTTCTGTCTAAAATCACTGTTTCCCCAGTAGGAAGGATGTCAGCCTGGCTGGGCATTTCTGTCACCAGGATGCTCTAAGGCCACTCTGGTGGTTGAGGGGTGAGTGGTTTTCTCAGCTTCTTTCCTATCCCATTTCCCCGAGGACAGAAGAGACCTGAGTGCATTAGGGAGTGTAAAGCAGAGGGAGCTTTACCCGTGCATAAGTTCAGGGAAGTCCTTTCCGGCTGAGCTGCCTGCAGGGTGGTGCAGGTTGAGGAGTCACAAGCACTCACTGTGCAGGCCCCCGAGCACAGAGGGTTATTGCCAGGGCCTGGTGGGCTCCTCTCCTTTCCTTGCAGGGATGAAGTGTGTGATGGCAGAGGTAGACCACCCTACAGGAACAGCCTGCATTTCCTGCATCAACAACTTGCCTTTGGAAAGCACAGAGCCACAGCTCCATCTTGTGACTCAACACTCCTAGATTGAGAAAAATGTGTCGTTTCCCCAAATCTGATAGAGGATGTGGTTTCTGCAAGCACCCTGACCTTGGTTTGCTTTGCATGTCCACACTTTCCACCCCAAGATACCATCAGCAACCACAACCCCCTCTCAGGCTTCCCTACATGGTGCAAAGTCACAGCTGTACAGTTCAAATAAAAACTCTGCTCATCCTTTCTGAAGGCAGGCTTTAGAAGAAACTGCTTTAGGACCTGTGCTTGCAGAAACAAGAGGGAGAGGGGAGGTTGCAGTGCCTGGGCTGGCAGAGAGAGCCCCAAGCAGTGTGAGAAGCTCCCTGCATGGTGTGGAGAAGAGTTCCATGCTCAAGCACAGTGACAGGCTGGATCAAGAGCAAAACCAGCCCCTGCCTGGTTTTGTTCTACCTGGATAATTCTCCTAGGATCTTTCATGTACCAATTACTCAGTGGGACCTTATGTCTTTCCCAGCTCAGTTGTACTAGTGCTGCAACATTTGCATCCCTTACCAGAGGATTGGAATTCCCTACTATCCATGTGCTTTCCATTTTTCCTGAGTGTGTGTGTGACCACTTAAATGCAAGCAATAGCTTTGGCATTTTTGATAACGTAAAAGCCGTAGGAGAAGGCTGGGAGGCCAAGCAGGCTGCTAGGACCAAGGGGCTTTTCCGTAAGCTCTGGCAGTGTTTCATCATCCAGCATCCGTAGCACATGGCCGTTCAGCTCAATAGACCTGGAGAGGGACACAGAGACTGTTTGGGCAGCTGTGCTCTGTTTGCCATCAAGCACAAACTGCTCTGGGCCTGAGTGTAAACAATAACTCAGCCCAAAGCCAAACTAAACTTCCCTTGAATGTGTGTGTACGCACACACACACACAGATATCTGCAGCACTCCCACTGCAACGACCCTTCGGAGTGGTAGAACAAGCAGATTAAAAAGTACATTTCTTCCTTTTCAGTGAGGTCAACAGCTAAACAGGCTTTGAGAAGAACAAATTTCAATTGCTTTTTCTCCTAAAAATATTAATATTCTTTTATGCCCACAGAGCAGATCCTTTCCCTATGGATGCATTAACAATGACAACAAAAAGACCCCAACAACATACAAAGCCTGAACACACTTCTGTAAATCAGGAGCCAGCACTTGGGAAAGCAATATACCTATGCTTGTGCAAAAAAACCCAAAAAACAACCCAGCACTTTAACGCTGAAGCCTGCTAGGACAAACTTCCAAATTAACATCAAGTAAATGTCATTATAAATTAGGAAGCTTTCAGTAGCCTGAGTTTAGGAAACCTGATTTAACACAAGTCAGATCTTACTGAAAATACCCAGATGACTGAATGGTAACCTCTTCTTTCCCCTTGCAACTTGAGGTTTTAAAGACCATCTAAGCCTACTCACAGTCTTTTCCACAGAGACTGGAGGAATTGCAACTTACCTGGAAAGAATATTCTCTTTGCCATGAGGCAGTAAGAGGTACTGATCCACATGCTTGCTCGATAGGTAATCTGGTAGCTCCAAGTGTTGGGTAACGTTGTAGAGGTTTAAGGCAAACAGCGTCACATCCCCTTCTCTGTACTTTGGGCTGCAAGGCAAGAGAAGATGATGGTAGGGATCAGAATAATGTGACCTTGCACTGTCCCAAATGGCATTTGTTGGCTGGGGGCTCAGTTTCTGGGATATTTTGCCCTTTCTAGAGGCTTACTTGAGGCTGTTGGTGCAGTGGAGGTAGACACGGAGCTTCCTCTTGTCGACTCCTGCCAGGCCAACCTGCAGCACCTTGGTACCCACCAGCTTCTTGTAGAGCAGTGAGAGCCAGTAGTCCTGGGAGGCACAAAAACACATGGAAACATTTGTGTACATGCCAGCTGCTCCACACAGTGCTTAATCTAACCTTCATTTTGAAGCTCAGTTCAAAGGGTTTTCCCCCATAGCTTCTTGCTTTACCACGCTTTTCACCACATCTACTTAAATCCACACAAACACCATAGCTAAAAGGGAAGCCCTGCCTGTGAGCAGCTGTGTTTACAAGGTACCTTAGAGAATTTTCCCCTTCATACAGAACTCTCAGTGCTCTGTCAGGGAGAGAGTGTTTGCATTTTGGAAACGCCCTTCTGCAGGGTACAGAGAACCTCGGGGCTGAATGCAAGGGTGTGAGCTACCCTTCCTGCAGGAAAGCTTGTAGCTAAGGCACAGGTGCAACACCAGGAAAAAGCTCATAAACTTGAACCCCTTTCATTAACATTGTACTTTTGAACAGGTTTCAGGATTGATTTCTGAACCTGAGTCCCAAGGGCATCCTCTGACATGATGCCTCAGAGCAGGACAATGCTCAGTGCAGACTCATTTTTTCCAGGTCTTTCCAGGCTTTCAAAGAGCTTCTCTGAGCTCATCTGTTTGTCTTTGAGGTTTTCTTAGCAGGAAAACTGTTGTGTTTCTCTTCTCACTCACCACAAACCCGGGAAATTACTTTTCCTATCAGCCTTCATGCTCAATCCCTCTGCAAGGAAGTGCAGCCTTCTGACACTGCTGTGCTTCCTCATTTCTGTGCTAACTACAGCTGATAAACCTGGGTTTGGATTTCCCTGCCTCTGAAGCATTATTGGCTTGGTTAGTGTCTGTACTGCCTGTAGGCAGGAACAAGGCACACAGTTTCAATCTAAATTAAATCTATTTTAAATGAAAAGCCCAAAACCACAAGCCTGATGATGCAGCCTCTGGCAGAGGAAGCAGCTGAGCAAGTAGGATGGAAAATCCCTGTATGCTGGGTTTTCTTTCATGCTGGCTCTATGATCACTCGTGAAAATCACAATTTGGAAGCAGAAAAATGAGAGGAAAGCTAAAAAGGCAGATGCTGTCCTCTCACCCCAATCCAAGTGCTAGTAGTACAAAGAAATGTGCCATGTGTGCAAGAACAATGTATAGTTCATATAATGAAGTTTCATGACAGCAAAATGTTATTTCCTAATAAATCAAAATATTCTAAATATGTATTTCAATTTAATTATCGTTCAGTCACCACTGTAGAATGAATATGCTCACGACCTATAATGCTTGAGTCTTGACTTCATACTGGCCTGGTTTTCATGTGCAGTATAATTGATTTTAATATCTCTTTTCACTTCTGTTTATAAACTACTCATCACTCAGCTGAGGAGCAGTCAAACCAAAGCAAAAAAGCCTTGTGAGCTCCAGGAGCTCCTGCGTACAAACCAGAGCATGGTGTCCCATAAATCAGTTTCTGCTGTGCTGAAGACCGGCTGTACCTCTGCAGCTGACCTAAATATCTTGTGTGCCTACATATATATGTAATAATACCTTAACCTGTAGTGGAACATGAGATAAGTTTAGGTGCAAGGACACCTGTGACCATGCAGGCAGCAAAAGGTGTTGTTCAGGTAGCTGCCTTGTGCCCCCACAGCGGGCGTTGCCTGTGCAGAGGTGCATTCGGGGGTGTTAGTTACATACCGGCAAAGGCTCAAAGTTGGCATCCACCAGGTGGTAGGTCCCTGCCCCGAAGAAAACCTGTCTCATCACCACCTCAATCCCCTGCCTGGCTGAAAGCCCGAGTTTGTCCAACCACCTGCCAAAAGATGAGGCAAATGTCATGCAGATGAAAGTGCTGACCTCAGTTGTACCCTGCTGCCCCTCTCCAACCAGCTTGGGAAGCAGGAAAGCGAAAATTAGTGTGTGATGCTAACTTGCTTAAAAGTACACAACTAATTTCAAGTCTTTTAATTGATTGCAATAAAAAATCATTTCAGACCACCTCTTGAAGTTGGTGGGAACAGTTGCTCCATTCCCCTGTTTGTAGGTGGTAGAAACAAGGAGTGGCAGCAGATTCTTCTGAATTGGCCAAAGGTCTGAAGGCTGAGAGAAATCATCACACCACCAACAAGGTTGCCTGTCATTATCAGACTTTGACTTGCTGGCCCACCAGGCCCTGATAAAACGTCATCATGTCTTACAGGATGGAAAAAAACCTGCCTGCACTCCCCAGGAAGCCTGAGAGAGCTACATTCCTCCTGTGGGGTAGCCTTGTGTCAGCTGGCAAGATATGTAATTTCCCCACACCTGGGACACAGTACTCACATAAAGCCAGCAACGTAAGTGTTAGACAATCTGGGAGCTCCTCCTCCATAGGCAGAGCTCGTCTCTCCCAGCCACACCTTCTTGTCTGGCACAGTCTGACCAACAATCTGGCCATTGTGGCATGAGGGAAGAAGAGAAAGAGACAGCAGTTAATTTTTTAGCTACTGAAATATGCAAAGTTTTGTGCTTTAGCCAAAGGCTTACTTAGGATGTTTACATTTAAGGGATAATGCCCTAAGATGGGATGTCACAGAAATTTGGATCTAAACGACTAGTGTTGTGTTGCAGACTAGAGGTAGAATTACATCCCCCCCTGAAAAAAACCTAAACTTGCCACCCATGTAAAACAGGGCAAACATCACTAAAGTCTAGGTCCCATAATTCTTCTTGTGCTGTATTCTAAGTTACAATGTTCTCATGATCTCAAAATATATTAAAAAAAATGCATCAGGGGGACGGGATAACCATAAATTACATCCCTGAGTAATTACTAGATCAATAAATGAGAGTGTGGTAGGTGTGTGATGCACCTGCCACCATGTTTGCTGCATGGCAAACTGTTGGAGCTTGTTTATTGTTAGTATCGTTAATTTTAATAATATATATTTTTAATGTACAATGTCTGCAGAACTCAAGCTTTGAGTATCCCTGTTTATTGCTAGTAAGAAATGGTGCTTTGGATTCTCTGCTAAGCCCCTGGAAACTGAACATGAGAATGATTGGGCAGGGCAGGGCACCTCCAGGACTTCATATATGGCTGTGGCAAAGGTATCCAGCACTTCAGGGCTCAAGAAATCCCTCCTTGTTGCACTCCGTCCATTCACATAGTAACTGAAAGTGGGAGAAAAATATATAGCCAAAATTAGGGAAAAATACCACCAAAACACCACTGAAAGTATTCAGTTGATTGGTACATTTACCCACAGCACAGTTTTTCTGTCCAGTGCTTTTTAGTTTTTTGTTTTCCAAATGTGTAAGTCTGTCACTTGTATTTAAGGGACTTTCAGATATAATTACCTCAATGGATGCAGGATAACACAGAAATTTCCACCAGCAGAAGTAATAGGTTTGTTTGCATCTACTAATTTAGAATAAGGAAAACATCACCAAGAGCCAGCTTCTGTAAATCTTCTCTTGTTGAGGAGTCTGACACTCCTATGTGATTACTTGCTTTACTCTGTCAAGTTATATATTAAAAATATTCTGATATTTTTGGACATCTGCTGGAATAATTTTGCCACTTGGGGGGAGCTGGAATGTGGGCATCCATATGGTGTGCAGGTTGCCCTCCACCATGAGCAGAAGAGCTTTTAAGTCTAGTTTGTCCAAATAAATTGGGATCCCTGTGGTTTTTGCATTTCATCCTGCTATCACTCAGTCGTACTGAAAGTAGCTGAAGCCTTCCAGCCACAAGAGGAAGCTAAAACCTGATAATCCTAAATTAGCAAAGAACAGCCCAGGAAGGGGAAAGGACATGTTTCATTCCTTTCTAGCAGCTGAAAATACATAGATAATTGATGTATGTATACATATATATAAAAAATAAGTCTGTGCATATTTTCCCTTTGTTGCCTGACTGCTGCATGTCAATGTCCTGCTTTTGACTCTGGAAAGAAAACTGCCTTCACATGGAAATGACTTTCAAACATGTGGAGTTCATGGCCCGTGGGCCAGTTTGCCCCACTGCCCCCAAGAGCACTTTAAATCTACAAATCAAAGTCACAGCACAGGAACAAAGGGCCAGGTGTCAGTGATATTTGCACTGCACGTGGGATCTGAGCGTGTTACCCACACAGAGCCTGAAATGACTCAGGGAACAAACTCAAGGGAGCAGGAGGAGCTGCTGGCACTTCTCCATGGACAAAGATCAGCCAGACCTGCAGGGCTTTTCCTTTATATCAACTAGACATAAATAGAGCAAACAAAAATATCATCTTGCACATGTTGCATTCCCTGCTGCTGTGCTTACATGACAAGCCTCCAACACTGCTTTTGGGTCTCTGTGCCAAGCAGACCCTTTGGAGGCTTCAGCATTTCTGTAATGTGCTCCCTCACATTACAGAATTCATCTCTTATTCTGAACGGAGAAATTTGTGGAGAGGCCCCCAAGAAACTGTCAAAAAATTCACTCCCCTCTTTTCTGTTGATTGATAATTCTGTTCAAATTGACATTTTTTAAAGAAAATGAGGCAGTAATCAGAGTGACAGTAGTATCCAAATGGTACTTACTGGTGCCATGTGACAGAGTCAATCACCTTCCCTCCCGATTTCAGGAAGCTGCAACCAGAGGGAATGGTGGCAAGCAGGGGATTAGCAGTACCAGTGATGGGTCATGGCCCTCCCACCAGAGCAGCCATGCACAGCCCTCCCCTCTCCCCACAGCTGGCAGTACTGATGGTGAATGCTTGGGGGCCAGGCTAGCCATGGCTTTTAAACAGGCTTTGGGCAGCCTGGCTGCCTCAGCAGGCTGCTGGGAGGATGAATTGACCTTTGTGTAACAGATGGGTGTTTCTCAGGTTAAAAGCCCTTGTTAGCACAACCCTAGAGCCAGTGCTCACTGGAAAAATGTGTGGACCACTGATGTACTGCCAGCAGCTGAGTTTCATCTGGCTGACTATTCAGGCCGTGAACTCAAGCATGCAAGATTTTAGTTGTCATCAATCAAGGGAAAAAAAATTTGTTCAACCCCTGCCTTGAAGCCTCTTCATGCCTGCTGCATCTAGGGGGAGACAAGCCACAGTTCTCCACACCTGCCCCTCCCCAGGGAGTGCTGCTGGAACTTCACCCCCCTACCTTCTCAGCAGTCTCTGTGTGTGCTTTCGGGGCTGCCCAACATCAGGGCCATAGAGCTTGGCATGCTGGTAGAGGGCATAGTTATTCAGCAGTTGGCGTAAGTGAATGAAATCTTGCCCCAGCTGGAAGCCATCAATGTGGATGCCAGATTTCTTCCTGAAGCTGTTTGGCTCTGTGGAAGACACATGCGCATCAACACCTCTATTTCTGGAGTGTAAAATAGGGCAGCTGCATCTACAGGGGAAGCGCCAGTCCCCTAAGGCTTTGCCTGATCTGGCATGGTGTGGGTGAGATATTTGAAGGTGAGCATGAAACCAAAAGCTCGGGGTACAGTGTGCTGCTCTCCAGCACTCTGTCCCAGCCATAGGTGGCATCCTGCACCTTGTGGGGCATTGTTCACCTCATCTCAAAGCCCTGGTAGGAGCAGCAAAATCATCTCAGTTTGCTCATTCATTGTGTCTTGTAAAATTGCTCTGCAAATTAAGGCCTTTATGTCTCTTAATAAAACATGACCTTGCCTTTATGTGCCATTATCCAAAACATCCAAAGTTACCAGTCCATACCCTCTGGTGGTACTTTTCTAGGTGACGGCTGTCCTGGCCAACAAGCACTTACCATTCCCAAGCTCCCAGGAGATGTTGTACCTCTGGGAAGCACAGTAGTCCAGCAGTGCCTGGGCATTTGAGCTGTCCCACTGCAAGCCACCTTTCCGCAGCAAGGCATTGAGTCCAAAGACCAGGTGAAACCCTGAGCAGTTTGCAAAGCTGTAGAGAATATCCAGTGTATTTTCTGCAGAGAGGAGGGATGTTTATCTCAAGGTTAGAGCATGCTAGTTGAGCTCTGGCCAAGCAATAATCTTTACTGCCTGTATTTATTTAGCCTGATGCTGCAGACGTGCCAAACTCTCCCAGCCAGACAGAAGAGGTCAGGCCTTACTACATAATATCTTGCAAGCTTTGAGAACCTCCCAACTCCTGCAGCTGAATACTATTAAATGTGAGGTGGCAAACAGTAGGAAAAGAGTTCTCTGAATATTTTTCTAAGTGGGTGAAATGTTTTTTTTCAGCCTACAGCCCTTCTACAATGGGGCAGAGAATTGCATCCCCCTGTTTAAGTCTTACTTGTAATGGTGGTGTTTTTGTGCTTTTTCCGGTTCTGTTCGGCAAGAAGCAGCTTCTCCTGGCTGGGCCATTGGGCCAGCAGCACCTTCTCAACAGCAGCAAATGTAGGTCTTGATCCACAAGCCTCTGCAGGGCAGAAGAAGGTTGAAAGGAATTAGCTCCTCACCTCCACAGCCAGCAAGCCCTTGTTCCAGTGTGATGATAAAGCAGAGGCTGCCATGCTTGAGGAGCAGATAAGCCCACCTGGCATGCAGTGGTGTGGCAGGGATCACGACCCACCCTGCTGGGGGCAGGAACAGGGCAATGCTTCCTGCACTGCCTGGCTTGTGCAGGGGAAAGTGCTGACTTCCCTGAATGGCTCCTGGCAGGAGCCATAAGACTTTTCCTTCAAAGCTCATGTTTTTTCTTGGTGTGCAAAGCAGTAACAAGCCATAACCAGAGAGGAAGGCACGAGCCAGAGTCACGGGAAGTGGCTACTTAGGAAAGTGCTGTGATGGGAAAAGTACCACTTGACTTCAAAACTGAGCATTGAGGGTCGTACAGTAATGTAGGGTTGCACAATTGTGCTATGTGCCACAGAAATAGACTGGATTTTTTTCATCTGAAACACTTCTTGAAGAGTTTGTGCACTTTTGCTAAGTTCAAAGAAAAAATACCAAGCTCAAGCAGTTGACAGGGGTCCAGCAGGTTTGCACTTGCCCTGTCAAAGCAGCAGGAGGGCAAGGCTGCACCCCCAGCCAGCTCTCTGGCTTTGGGAGAGAGATTGAACACTCTATTCTCCTCAGGTTATTTCTTCCATCTGTTTCTTAATTTTCATAATGAAGCCACAGCTTCATTATGCTGAACTTGACTACCTTCCAGGCAGTGAGGCAGCTCGCAAGATTGCTGCAGGGAGCAGAGGGCAGCAAAGGGGGAGAGTCTCAGCAGATGCCAGGAAGGATACAAGTTCCCCTACATCCTTTCTCACTTTTCCCCTGCTGGCACAGCTCTTCCCACAAACCGTGCTGAAAGTCCACAGATCTCCTCTCCATGGATGATAGCAATACTGACCCTGTGGGGAGCCCCCAGTGCTGCTGCTGAGCCCTTGCAGCATCCTCAGCCTGCATCAAAGACCCTCCAAAACCCAGGATGGTTTCAAGTCTAACACATTGATGCCCACTTTACCTTGCTGTGCCTGAAGTTCCCAGAGGACTTTTTCTTCTGAAGTTGAGTCCTTGTTGGGATCAAAGATAAGAAAATCTGTCTCAGTGCCACCAAACCTCAGGAAACCTGGGGACAGGGCTGTTGCCAGGGCACGCAGTTTGGAATTGCTGAGGAGGGAATGCCAAGAAACAGAAAACCACTATATTTATGCAGACTGTGTAGAGGGTAAATATGGCAAGCACTTAGAGGACTATGCTGCAGTAGGTGACCTGGACTACCCAGTAGCCTCAGAGAATTCCTGATGGCTTGCTGGGATCTGCATCCCAGCCCTCTGCACTGTACAAGAGGGACATTGATGGCCGAGTGAGCCAGGAGAGGGTCTAATGGGCAACAAGGGGAGAACATGCCTGAGGGAACATGGTTACAGGCAGGGAGCCAAATCCTGGGGGCAAAGTAAGGCAAAACTTCAAAACAGTCTTGGTTTTGTTGGTTTTTTGTTTGTTTGTTTGTTTTGTTTGTTTGTTTGTTTGTTTTGTGCTAAACATCCTCCTCCCCAAGATTTTTTGGTTTTGTTTATGCAACACCAACGTAGATGTCCTTCGAGAAGTTGAGTGCAAAACTGACTTTGCAACAACAGCCAAAGCAATTGCCTTTGTACCCAAGGGAGATTAAAAGTCCCTGCTGGGACAGGTGTACACTTTATCAAAGCAGGTGTACAAAAGAAGATAGCTGTGACTTTGCTCACATCCCATGCAGGATGTGCAGCACTGACACCCAGCCTTCTCTGGGGGAAACCACAAGGCATGTTAGGCATTATCTGTTCCGTGGTGACAAACAGCAGATTAGACGCCACCAAGTACTTCCTACTCCTCGTGGTGGCAGGGCTGGCCTCAGGCTGAACCTGGTGTGCAGTTGGGGCTCGATGTTGGAGACCTGAGCACTTTCCAGGAAAGCTGGTGACACCTTTCTCACCAGCTCAATGAGGAGGAAAACGTGCAAGTGGTGGGAAAGCAGGACTGGAGGATCCATATGTTTTTTGAACACTTTCATGGATGGTGATTCCCATCGTATGTTTCCCTGTGCAGCCTGCTCCAATGCATACCTACCCTCTCACTGAAGAATTCTTTTCTTAATATCCTATCTAAAGCCCTCCTGGTGCAACTTGAGGCCGTTTCCTCTCGTCTAGCCACTTGTTAGCTGGGAGAGACTGACCCGCACCTCACTACAACCTCCTTTCCGATACTTACGGGGAGAGTTAAGGACACACTGAAGCCTCCATTTCTCGAGGGCAAACAACTGCAATTCTCTCCGTTTCCTTCTCCTTTTTTTTCTGCTGGCAAAGCAGCTCCTCTCCCAGGCTTATCCCCGAACTGACTTCTCCCTGCATCCACCCAGGCCAGCCTCTCCTACCCCGAGCACAAACGGGCGGGCGCGGCGCGCACCTGCGGAAGGTACCGCCTTCTGCCCTGGGAGGACGGAATTTGTGAACCCCGAAGCAGAGGGGATGCAGCAGCCTCTCCTCCACCCCAGTTCCAAGGGTGAGGGGCTCCCCGTTCCCCCAGCTCGCTCCGCAATGCATTTGCCGGGATGGCCTGCTCCCCCAAGACCCTTTCTCCTTTGCCCCATGGGGCGAGAGGCGGCTCACCTGAGCAAGGCGACATAGCGCGGGTCGCGGGCGAGGCTGGCATCCAGGGTGAGGGAGAGGAAAGCCGGGCTCACCTCCCCTCGGGGGCTGCTCCGGAGCCCCAGGCGCAGCGCCGCCGCCCGCTGCCCCTCGGCCGGCGCCGGCAGCAGCAGCAGGAAAGGCAACAGCGGCAGCAGCAGCATCCTCCGCTCCCGGCCCGCCGCGCCGCCGCCGCCGGCACCACCCCCGCGGAGGGCGGGCCCGGGGCTGCCGCGCTCCGCTCCCCGTCGTGAAGAACGGCGCTGGCGTGAGCAGGACCTTCCCCACCCTCTGGAAGGGCTGCAACAGCATCTTCGAGCCTCAAGTCAGCGGCAAGACGCCCGAAACTCAGCGTTACACAAACGCCTCAACCATTGCAAAATGAACCTGTGTTTCCAGCTGGTTCCTTTTCTGCTCACACCTTCGCAGTCTTGTCCTTCGGTATCTCGCCCTTCTCGAGAGGCCCTGGGCATTTCCGTGTACAACCAGCGGGCTGAAAAATGGCTACAGACTGAACGCTGCCGCTCCAGGGCTGGGATTCAGCCTGGGACCCCGTCTGCAGCCTTCACTGCGGGAAACCGAGTCCCAGCAGCACACAGCCATGCCAGGCTGAAACCTGACTGTTGCAGCAGTCCATACTGTTGGAACAAGTGCATGTTCTAATTGCAGAGGCATGAAACTTGGAATTGCTGTTACAAAAAAGATTCTGGCAGGCTCTGGGTCTGCAGACCTAGTAAGGTGCAGGAAAGGTCAGGAGCTGTCAGGCAAGATGCAGCCTATGCCCCCAGGTGCTCCCTGCAGAGTCCAGTTTGTACTGAAACTCCTCCTTTGGCAGCACCTGGCCTTGCTGCAGCCATGGAGCAGGTATGGTTTAGTGTCATGGAACAGCTTGGGTTGTTCCAAACCCTACACCTTGGGCAGGGATGCCTCCCACTAGACCAGGTTGCTCAAAAGTCCCATACAGCCTGGCCTTGAACAACACTTCCAGGAATGAGCTTCACAGCTCATTCAGCTTCACAGCTCCACAGCTTCTCTGAGCAAGCTGTGCCAGTGCCTCACCACCCTCACAGTAAAGAATTTCTTCCCAACATTGAGTCTAAGCCAAGCCTCCTTCAGCTAAAGGCCATTCCTCTCTTGTCCTACCACCCCATGCCCTTGTAAAAAGTCCTTCTCCAGCTCTCTTATCATCCCTTCAGGTATTGAAAGGTGCTCTAAGGTCACCCTGGAGCCTTCTCCTCTCCAGGCTGAACAACCCCAGCTCTCTCAGCCTCTCTTCGAAGAAGAGTTGTTCCAGCCTTCTGATCACCTTTGTGGCCGCCTAACAGGTCCCCATTCTTCTTGTTTTGGGGGGCCCAGGGCTGGATGCAATACCAGATGGAGTCACCTCCCTCCACCTACTGCCCACTCTCCCTTTGATGCAGCCCAGAATACAGTTTGCTTTGGGGACTGCAAGAATGTTTCTAAGTTTCTATGCACACTACTGAAACATTTGCAGAGTTTTTAGACAACTACATTTAACACCACCATTACATTTCCCACCTGCACCAGCTCATCCTGAAGCATTCATGTTTCTTAGGAAGTTTGTTTTGAAAACAGCTGGGCTGGAACAGGCTGCACATCTGTTACTGTATTTGGGTGCAGTGCTTCCCACACGCACTGAAGTTAGGGCATTAATCTGTGGCTCAAGTGCTCGCCTGACTGGCCCTTCCTGCTCCTGCTTGCTCTACATTTTTTTACTATTAAGTCACTCTCCACCGGAACTAGAAGAACTTGACCAAATTAACTCTGGTTTTGATAAGCACATCCACGGCCCTGCCAAAAAGGAAACATCAGTGACACTTCTGACTGTCTTAGTATCTTAGTCAGGGTAATGCTTCCCATTTTGGGGGTGCAGCACCAATTATATGCCTACACCCCAGGAAGGGCTGGGGTGACTATCTGCCAGAGGAATAATTCATCTATCAGCAGATGACTGGAGCACCAAATAAACTACCCAGCCCCATGGGTAGACTAAGGATATAAGAATGTATTTCAGTGTGTGAAAAATCATTGCTGCAAACCTAGTAAGGTGCAGGAAAGGTCAGGAGCTGTCAGGCAAGATGCAGCCTATGCACAATTTTTTTCTGTTGGAATTCCCTACTTCTGCCTTCATTTTCTCCATGTTCTTCTTTGAGAAGAGGCACTTGGGGTCACTTGCCACTGTGCTGCATTTCTCACAGCAAAGGCACAAGGTGTGTATTTCAAATGGTCAAGGCTAAGTTTTGGGATCAGTTGCTGTGTAGAGATGTGTGTACGTAAAATCTGGCACATGTTGTGCTTTTAGCAGCCTGTGAAACCTTGTAGCTGGAAAACAATGCCTTCCAGCATTAGCTTGAGACCTTGAGGTACTGAATGAGAAGGGGCAGCTTTTGCCTGGACATTTTTCACATGGTTTTATACACATTTTTAAATATTGCAGAGTGGGGGAGCTCAGTGCAGATGTATTTGGACTTACTTATGTGACTTAGCACAGAATTTGAGTGATGCCCTGTGAGCTACAAGGGGAGCATTTAAAAACTAGGACTAGGCTTAAGCCACTTGAGTGTTACTTGAAGCCAGCTCCAAACCCCGTCCCATCCCTCTTCCTCACTCCATGCAAAGCCTAGCCCCTGCCTTGTGACATTCATATGCTTTGATCTTGCAGTTCCTATCAGTCAGTTCTGCTTCTCCCAGGAGTGCCATTAGACACTCTGTGATGACTAGAGTTTTATAACTAGAAAGAACTGAAAATAAAACCTTCCAGGAATTTCCACTGTCTAACAGGAGCAGCACCATGCTATTGCAGAGGGGCACCTCTGCTGTTCCTGGGCAAGCACCAAGAGCTGATATATTTATACCTATATCTGTATATCTGTCACTGCTTTACTTTGTGTATATTAAGGCAATTCAGAAGGGAAGAGCTGCCTGTGCAAAAGGCAAACAATTGTGACACCGACATTTGGGCAGATGAAGAGAGCTGACCTATGTCAGTATACTGCTCTGTTTCTATATAAGAAGCCTCAGGAAGATGAAACTAGTGCTAAGCTGATGCCAAGAAAGCGTGGAAACTGTAAAAACAGAGATGCCTATCAGAGTGGTTTTGTGAGTTATCCTTCCTCCCTGCCCCAAGCCTGCAGTCAGACCTTGTCCTGACACAGCACATAGCTCTCAGTACTCCCTGCTGATTTTATTTCTGAGTTCAGCTGGTTATGGGAGTCTGAGATGGCACCCACTGTTTATTCAAAGATGGAAATGACACCTTGCATCTATATTTTAGCCATTCTCTTTGATATGCACACAAAGATGAAATGAAGCTTTAAAAGGAAGGACAAAGTGAGAGCTAGGCAGGACTAACTCACGTGGAAACAGCTTTCCAGAACACGGGAACAAAATAGGTCTCATTCACACAATGAAAATTAACAGCTAAACGTTACCCTAAGCCTGGCTCCCTTACCAGTCCTTCCAGGGAGGCAGTTTTCAGTAAGTTATGTACAGGGGTTCCTGAAAGCATGGAATCATGACTCAGGACAAGGAAGGGAATCACACAAACACAAGAACTGGTCTATGAGGGCAAGCTGGAAAGTGGAGCGAATAGAAATAAAGACTAAGAAACATGCTCTGAAATTTTAAGTCAGAACATTTCTCTGCACCTGAACAAACTTGCACACATTATTGCTCTGATCCAATTTACTGTGGGTTATGAAGACATTGGCGGGAACATCCGAGCATATTTTTATGACCTACTTAGCTTTGAAGCATCTACCATTAGGTTCCATTCCATATCACATGGAAATAAGATAAATTCATCAATGTTGCTTCTTTAACACAGGCCTTAGGATACAAACATCCCATTGAAGCAAGTGAGAAACATTTGCTTCCAAAATATTTTGAATCCATCCTCAGCATAAGTTTTCCCATAGCACATGCACCCATAACAGACATATACCAAACTAATGCATACCCATTCCAACACCTGCATATATATATATATATATATATATATATACATGTAATCAGTCCAGTACTGTACTTGACACTGAAGCACTGAGCATCATCTGGCAGCACAAAAATACCACGAGCAGCATCTGTTGTATTCCCTTTTTTCTCCTCTCCCATCCCCACCCAGGGAAAAAGCCCAGGTAAGAAAGCTTTATATGACAAGCATTTAATCACACATTAGTACATACTGCAGAAAGAAAAAGCAGTATAAATTACATGCATCAGGAAAATAAGACAAGCTACATATAGCAAAGTTTCAGTTCAAATTCATGCAGCTTCATTTCACTTCTGATGCTCTCTAAGGTCACAGAGAAAGCCTTGGGGGAATTGCACTCGTCTATCCAGGTAGAGCACAGCCTGTGTAAAGAGAACAGCATAGACAACAAATGCCAACCTCTTTTCTTTCCAGACCAGCTTTATGCAGATTTAAAACCACTCTCTTGTTTCAAACCAGCTTTTTTCTACCATTTTCACAGGAGCTCTGGCATTTGCAGGGAATACTTGACTTTGTTCCTAAATGCATATCTCATCACAACCTGATCTTGCAGCAGTACTGGGTGTTATGGTCATGGATAGAGAGTACATTTAGCAAGTGGCAGGAATGATATTTTCCTGCTGTTCCCCTCTGCTATATAAATACAAAAAAATGTACACTTTAATTAGCATGCAAGTACAAATATCATGTAAAGAATTGTGACAGAAGTTACTAGCTCATTAACTATTCTGTAATAAATGTAGCAATTAATGGATTATTTCCATAACATCTGTTATTACAGTAACTCAATACTCAGTGAGAATATTTTTATGGTAACTTCCTGGGCTTCTCTTTCCCTGCAAAGGCACACAAAACCATACCAAACTTTGGAAAAGCACCATCAAATACCAATAAAGCTTTGTTTTGGTAGCTGTTTTCTTACGTGGGTACTACATTGCTCGCTTAGATATGTATTCATAGTTATGCTGGAACGAGCATCATCTTTTGAATGTAACACAAATAAACCAATAGAGAATTTAATATTATTTATCATTTGGTAAAAAATATATCTTAATTAAAAGGGCAAGACATTAAGAGACAGACTTACATATAGCCTCAAGTCATAGCAAATATTGCTTCTGCCCTTGAGGACCAACTTCACATTTTTTCATGTTTCCAAATCCAGTATATCAGTAACAGGATTCCCCTGTGGGCATTCAGTGTAACAGTGGAAATGAATCACACTGCCTCTAAAAAGTGGGGGTTTTAAATTCCTGACCTGGTTTAGTACTGAATGCAGTAAAATATTGCATTTATCCAAACTGTGTAAGCCATTATGAAGTATCACTGTCTAGGTTTGAAAGACAGGTATCTGCTAAGGAGGGGCAGGACCTCCTTAGGAAATGTGGAATCCAAATCCCCTCCCTCCGAATTATTATAATTTAAGAAATTAAAGGGGCTTTCAGGCAGAGTTATGGGATAGGGATAACAGTTCTTTACTAGTATTTCTAACAATGCAAACAAACAATA
>VZUI01056673.1:0-12268 GCA_013401135.1 Cettia cetti | reverse complement strand
GGGGGGGGGGGGGGGGGGGGGGGGGGGGATGAGCGATGAAAGAGATCAGGAACACTATCCCACCCGGTTTTAACAGCTGGGCCATTATCAGAAAGCATCTGCGCCCCTCCCCCCATAGTTACAAGAGACAAAAAAAAAAAAAAAAAAACCCAAAAAAACCAAAACAACCAACCAAAAAAACTACATTTCCCAAACTGTTTTCAACAGATGAAATAGAATACACATTTTTTTGGTTCCATAACCCAAGACAATCTTCTTAGTCTGTCACTTTTCTTTGTATTTATTCCTTGTGAATATGAGTGTTGAGGAGCTCTGTTCTCTGCATGTTTAGTCATTAAGGCCAGAACAAGAAAAATTATTTCCCTAAGACCATGCTGTGTTTTTTTCCTGCTTGTGGTTTATTGGTTTATAATGCAAATCACTAATGTTGCCTCCCAAACCCCTCCCCAAATAAGAACACTTCAAGTGCAGCTTACAGATTGTCTCAAAGCTTTGAGTACCTCAGCACTAGTTTAGAAAATACCTTATCAATATTGTTAATATTTAAACCCGGGGTGACCATTAACAAAAAACACAGATTAGACAGTGCTACATCTATTTATTAAGCATCTACAATGAAGTCTAGATGATGCAAGAGCTTAGTATGGTGTTCTTTAACCTCTGAAAGCTAAGTTCATATCTTGGATTAGATCAGATGTAAATGTTAGTTACTGTTCTCATCCTTTTGTGAGCTCCGTAAACTACACCATTCATAACATTTAGCAATTCCCTGGTACTCTAATTTTGGATCTGTAGCAGGCTGACAGTATTAGCCTGAAACACCACCCTATCCCGTAAACAGGTGTTGATCCTGATGGGAAGGGACTAAGTAGGTTCTGCTGACTCAGAAGTGGGCAATTTTACTATCTCAGTGCAAGGAAACTGCTTTCTGTGAGGGAGGTCCAAGAGTGTGGACTACGGCAATGAGTATATTTTGACTTGAATGCATTTCTAGTTTGTTTGATAG
Organism: Cettia cetti; assembly: GCA_013401135.1. Classification (NCBI taxonomy): domain Eukaryota; kingdom Metazoa; phylum Chordata; class Aves; order Passeriformes; family Sylviidae; genus Cettia; species Cettia cetti. Next base: position 11,262 of record VZUI01056673.1, on the reverse strand, counting down.
CAAAGCTAAATCCTGGGGAGGGAAGTTATCTGTGTTGCTTGAGTATTACTGGGGAGCTGCGTGAAAGCCACGTCTGCACAGAATGTCATCAAATCAGGACTGACCTTCATTACTAGAGCTGTCTGAGTTTGCACATCTTCCCTCTGTGCCTCTCCTGGCTCAAGTCCAGGATAGTCAGCACCATTCCTTTTCAAGTACTGAAAGTTCCCACAGAAAAGGTTTACCTGCTTTTAAGATGCTGATTGCCTAGTAGTGTGTTCACTGCATCTCCCCTTTTAAGAAGCTCACGAGTGTAAGAAAAGTAAGGAAGAATGATTCTGAATTCATTTGTTTAGACACTTCCGATTTAACAGCCCATAATTTAAAAGAGCTTAATTTAGCCTTTCAGTCCAACATTGCATCAGAGAATAATGGCAAAAAATATTGCAGAAGTTCTCATTTGATCTCCAGAGATAAAAGTCTTCCAAAGGAAGTCCAGGGATTGGAAAACAAAACAAAAAAACCAAACCAAACCAACCAACCAACAAAAACAAAAAACCCCAAACAAACAAAACACCACCTCACAAAAACAGGTATCTGGAGTTGTAAAACCTCATTGTCCTTGAATGTATTTCTCACATGAAATCACTCCTCCATGGCCTCTAGCCCATGAATAGGAATCGTCTAGCAAGATTGTCTTGACTTCTTTGAAAACTGTTGATCTAGAATGGCCCAACCACAGAGAAATGAACCTCTTAGTGGCTTGCTTTTTAAAAAACATTTACAGCTATATTGTGTTAAATGTAAGCAGAATTCTACTGAGCAAAAATATCCTCTTGATATTTCCTCTCAAGGGCCTGATTGAATACACCTGTCACCTGGTGAAAGGAAAAAGAGGCTTTGCTGCAGCATAGCTGGTCTGCATTACCTCAGTAGTATAAAACAAAGACATCATACAGGAGGATGCCTATATGCTGCCTCTTTGGCTGATTTAAAAATATTGTAACAGCTGCTAACTCTTCTCTCTTTTTTTTTCTTTTATTTTTTGTCTTTTGGGAAGCGCAGCTGGTGGAAATGGCTGTACCAAGGGTCTCTTCTAACTTGTGACTTCTTGAAATGCAGTAACTGTGACTGTAAACAGTCAACTAAACCATGGGTAAACTCTGCTATCACTGAAAGCTGCAGTAAAGACAGAGGAATGTTAAATTGATCCTAAAAGAAAGCCATACAGAAGTATTTTTCCAAAGGCCGATTTACAGTTTTGCTGCTCTAAGTGGTAGCTTTCCAGATACAAGTAACATAAGTGGTCAGCAAACACAGAAATGTTATCTTTTCTTGAATACTCTGACCTGTGGCAATAGAATTCCTGATCTGCAGGAATTTCCTGTCTGAAAGCACTGGTCTAGCCTGACAAGTGGGCTCCTTTAAGGAAGGCAGTGAAATCTATCCACTCTGAGGGCATCAACAACTTCCCTCTGATGAGCTACAAGCATTGTTTTAGCATGACTGAGAAATAAAGTCACAGGGCTATGAACAGTTAAAAGATTAACTAATCTCTGAGATAGAATGATCAAAAGAACCTTTTAGAAGAGACTTCCTGTAACCCAGAGGCCAGGCTAGCCTGGTGGGTGACTAAGGGTAGAGCAATTAGATACTCTGTGAGTTACTCATGCTTTCAGTGTGTTTTAAGACCTCTTTTATCTTAACTTGTGCTGAGGTAATTTCAGTTGATACCATACAGGAAACTCCAGCTCCTGGCCAGCTCTGGGAATACAGGGCACTGTGTAACTCCATCCAGAAAAAGTCACAGCTTAAATCCTCTAGTGCCTGTACTTAAGAGCACCAGGAGGGGTCAGGTTTGCAGCTATATCGCTCTTCCTCAGCAACAGGGCTAAGGTCTAAGCCTAAGCGCATTACAGAAACAATATATGTAGTTCGGATTCAGTGCCTACTACTTACTGGATTGTTTTGTAGTAGAGAAAAGAAAACCAAGCACACATCACAGAATTTACTGATAAATCCAACCAAACAAAAACATCTTGCTCTCTTTCAATGATATCTGATATCAAGAGAAAAATAAATTGTTATTCTTCTGGCAAAGTATTAGCAAGTCATCTCTAGGAACTTGATTCTCCACCATGAACTGTGTGCTCAACTCTTACTGAAGTTGGAAATCACAGAATCATACAATCAGTAGAATAGTTTGGATTGGGAGAGACTTAAAGCTCATCCAGTTCCAACCCCTGCCACGGGCAGGGACACCTTCCACTAGACCAGGTTACTAGCCCCATGCAACCTGACCTTGAGCACTTCCAGAGATGGGGCAGCCACAGGTTCTCTAGACTACTTGTGCCAGGGCCTCACCACCCTCACAGGGATGAATTTCTTCCCAATATCCCATTTCCTGCTCTCTTTCAGTTTAAAATCATTCCCTTGTCTTGTCACCTGTGTCAAGAGTCCCTCTCCAGCTCTGTTGTGGCCCCTTTTGGTACTGGAAGGGGCTCTAAGGTCTCCCCAAAGCCTTCTCTTCTGCTGAACAGATCCAAATACAGACACCTGAAAACAGCATTTTTCAAGCTTGGTCACTGAACAGCAAACCTATCCAGGATTTTGTAAGCTTAGTCTTTTAAAGAGAAAAAACAAGAGTCTAAAAAATTAACTTTCTAGGTCCTTGATTCACATAAGTTCAAGTAATAAAAAGTAAATTAAGAACCCACAGCCCATCTTTGACATAACACATGTTATATCTTTGACATAACACATGACAACAAATTTTTGCCTACTGCCATTTTAAATATTTGTGGGGTTTTTTTCATAATTATCAGGAAGGAGCTGATTGCCAGACTGGAACAAGTGGAAAAAGAAAGCATGGATGCTGCTCAGCTGGCTAAGGAGTATGCAGAACTGACAGAGGAGAACCGAACACTGAAGCTGGCCCAGACGCAGTGCGTGGAGCAACTGGAAAAACTCAGGATACAGTACCAAAAAAGACAGGGTTCCTCGTAACTCCCAATTAACTGATATGAGGCAGTTCATACAGGATTGGTCCTGTGCTGGAAAGATATTTTAAAATAAAGATCTGTTTAATATGTTACAACACTTTACTACAGATACAGAGTATGTAGAGTTTTATATTTGATTTAATGCTTGCCACCCAGTAGCTTAATATAATGGATATTTCATCCATTTTATAATAGATGTTTTATTTCAAGGAACATAATTGAAGTTAATCTATCCCCATTATATGTTCTAGTGGATCAAGTTTCTTTTCTAAACATATTTCTTCCAATTTCAGAAGATATGGACACACTAGAAAATTATATAAATTTTCTCTGTGTTGGAAATTTGGATCTTAGGCATACAGCAGGGACAATATTAATATATGGAATACATGTATGTTAATTTTAATTTGATGAATTCTTTCTAAGTTATTTTCCTCATGCCTAAAGTGTTTGGAAGTTATCTTGAGGCAGATCTCACTAGTAAAAAACTATACTTCCTGTCAACTTCACACTGTTGTATAAAATCTGAAAAAGCTGCACATTAAAAATTGAAGTAACAAAATAATTTTTTTTCAAGCAAGTACACTGCCAATGCTAATTTGCAACTTATAAAATTAAAAGGAAGCAAGTGTAAGGATTCATTCAAGTGTAAGGATTACTAGTGTGTCTTTTTATTGTACTTTTTGGCATGCAATGAAAAATTGATGTAAGAATCACGGTTTCATCATAGTTTCAATTCAGACTGTGTCAGTAAAATTATTGAGAGGATTTTTGTACTTATTTTCTGGTCTATTTTGAAACATAAGTGGCTGTAAGTAGGGACAGGAGTTCTGTGATACACAAATAACTGGAAAGAAAAATGTCAGTTTTACTTGCTCTATCCCTGTATTTTCTTGGATCAATTTAAAAATCTTCATTATACTTCTATTTCTATTCATATGGCAGTTTTTTTCATTAAAAGCGGAAAGCCCTTTTATGTTCTGAATGTTCTCAAATCACCTTGTATTTTAAACTCTGTTTGACAGATGCAGCTTGTTACATCTTCATGAGCTTGGAATTCAACTTTATGTGTTATTAGTACTGAAATATGTCTTAGTAATTGAAAACAATGAACTTAAGAGTTGCACCAAGACTCTAGCTTTGATTATTATCATTAATCTATCATGAAAATGGAATTTCATGTTAATCAGAACAATTCCTGACAGCAAAGGGGACAAAAAAAGAATGACAAGCTGCCTGTAATTTTTCTGTGCTAATTGCTTACAGTATTCCCTGCAGCCCAGGTGTGAAAACCGGCTGTGCGTTACTCCAAGCACCTGGCACTGCAGCAGGAGAGCATGAAGAGGAAGCAGGAGAGGACAACCTTGTTTCCATTTCTCCTCCTGAGCTGCCAGGGCAGCGGCAGCATCCCAACCTGCACTGCTTCCTGTGTACCTGGGAAATCTCTGCTCTTGAGGCATGCGCTTCCTGCTGAGATGCTCCTGAGCAGTGTAAGGATGTATTTGTTTCTCTCATTATCTGAGGATCCAATTTTCACTGTACCTTGTGGAAGTTGAAGAGGGGAAAAAAACCCTACAGTTAATAAAAACCACTTGGAATATCAGGCCTGGAAGTGCTGGAAAAGCATTGTTTGAGTTCTGCACTGATGGGAAACATAACTTTAAGAGAAATCAGAGCTTCGCTTTGAGCACAGAACACCACAGAAACTAGAATGTGTCCTGGTTTAGTGGTCTGGATGTTAGGTCCTGTTGTATGTATCACACTACAAAAACAAGTTTTATATACAATGATTTCAAAGATGGTTTTACACTGTATTTTACACAAGAACTTAGAAGCTAGCTTTTGAAATCAAGTACCAATGAAAGGCTCAATTTTATAACATGTGATGACAACCTTTGAGAACTGCAGTTGTATTACAGACAAAGTGTATTTCTTGCTGTTATCAAGATTATTCAGATTAGCAAAAGTAAGCATGCCACTACCATGGTAAATGCATTTGCTTCAAACCACTTAGGCAGAGATTTCCATTTTCTGTCATTGCTAACTAACTTCCTTCCATCATAAAGAATGCTGAACAAATTTAAGGCTTCCAGTTAGCGAGGATATGACTCATGCGGTCTTGAAACAGCCAGAGCCAAGAGTGACTTGACACTTGGAAAGTCTGGAAGGTGAGGAGCTGTGAGTTTGAGTTCGGTGCCTTTTTCTAAAAAATGTTTCCCTTTCCAGGATTACCTCTATTCTGTCTGGTGTTGTGAACTGATGATCTTCGGAAGTGTGTCACCTTCCGCCAGAAGCTTTATTGCCATTTAGGCCTTTGTGAGGATTACACACTGTTAACAGTGGGTATATGTGGGACAGAGGGGTGTTCTCAGCCTTCCTTTGGGTTGTGTGGCTGGGGAGCTCTGCCATGTGACCCTTTGCTGCTTTGTCACAAGGACACCTTGCAGAAATGAGCTAGTCACAGTAATCATCATGAAGCCACTTGGTGTTCTTCCCTACCTGAAATTCTTTTCTTGATCAATGCACAAAGTAGAAGTGTCTAAAGGAACAGGGGACACTTGTCTGGAGGAGTCTTGCTTCTCTGTCTGTTGTGGGTACAAGATGTGCAATGGTGGAAGAATAGGGCTGCAGAGAAAGGAAGTTTGGTCCAGGCAGTGATGTAACAGGAAGAGCACTGGCCCTGTCCAGCAGGATTGTGAGGAGAGTTGACAAAACCTGGGTGCTGCCATGACTTTTCTCTCCAATCCTCATACTTCCACAGTCATACCTGTGCACAGCTGTGAGGGTCTTCTCACTCCTGATTGACTGTCATGGCATGCACATGCATGGGTGTTACAGTGATACATATCCCTGGAAAACCCACAATGAAACTACAGTCTTCATGACAGGCCTGGAAGTGTGCAGCAATGAAAGACTAAGGCAGAACGAGTACCAAAAAGCTGGGCCCTGTTGTCCACCTTGATGCTCTTCTCTGGGGCAAGACGAGACACCGACTGCATGACTGCACTACAGCGCACATTATGGAGGGAGAGAAGGTAGCAAAGCGGAGTTGAAGGGGCAGCCTCATTCTTTCCTTCACTGAGTCACTGGTTTTGCAGTGTTAAACTGGGAGTTATCAAGATGGTCTTTCAGATGCACACCAAAACTGTGAGGCTGACACATTTTATAAGGATGAAAAATCTACCTTGCTTGGGACAGTGCCAGTCACCTCTAGGTTTTTCAGTGCTCCTAAAAAGTAATGTCATGTGTTACTCATATCCATATGAATTTAAGATGACAACCACTCACAAATCACTGTTACCCTCAACCCAGGCTTCCTCCACTGCATGGTTTATTCTGTAGAAAGGACAAGATTTAGCATATGAGTCACTCTGCTTTTCTACACACCAATTACCAGTTCCCCCTTCTAAACCTCAGTTCCTTTAATCCCCCTGACCACAATCCATCCCCACTGAGTAAGCAGCGTCAGCCTCGAGCTCAGATCCAGTCATCTGATGATCTTATGACATGGTCTGATGATCACCATGTGCTCAAGGTGGTTTCCAAATGCTACATATGATGTTTTGTGGTTCAGTGCTGGTATGTGGCAGCAAGGAATTCTACCAGCCTGCAGGTGCCTTCTGTGAGACATGCTTGGTTTCCTTGAACTGGTTAGAAAATATGAGAGTAGGTGATCTGTGGATTTAGTTATTTGTCTGAATCTTATACTAAATTTTAATACAGGAATTAGGGAAACAAAATGAGGATGTGTGTGCTGATGTGACAAATGTGCAGCCAGATGCAAAACTGTGCTTTGGGTGCTTAGAATGAGTTAAGTGATATGAGAACTGTAAGTGATGGAAAGGAAGTAGGTGTAGCTAGGAAGAGGAACTGGTGAGTGAGCTGTTGCCTTAACAGCTTGCCTTCTGGCTGCTTACGGCTTGCACCAATAGAATATATAGGCTGTTGTCCTTAGCTCAGCATTAAGAAGCTTTTGTTTGGATGTATCCCAACGCTTTTCCAAGCCTAGTTTACACTAAAGTTTTAGACTGAAATGTTTACTTCATTGAGGTTATGTTTTTGGCAACTCTGTCTAGAATTAACGGAGTTATGACGTGATACAGATGTCAGAGCATTGCAGATGGTTCTTCTACAGAAAGAGGAGTAACCAGTTTCAGGATATGACTATTCTGCTTGAGTTGGAGGGGTCCCGTAACGGTCATTGAGACCAGTTCTATGCCAACTTCTGTGTTTGCATTAAAGATAAATAAAACCTTGATAAATAGCCTATGTAGAGTAAAAAATGCACTGAAGCCAGAGCACTTCAGCATTAAAATAACTGCAGCCCCACTAATGGTCTTTGTGCTACTGCACAAGTAGAGTTTGGTACTTTTATGAACCAGAGCCCTAGTTTCCCACATGAAGGAATAGCAGCAGTGTGATGTTCTGTGATTGAAGAACTTTCACCTCTGTCTTGTAACTTTCTTACAAGTGTATGACAAACCTCAGTGCACAGCCCAGATTGCCTTGTGGCCGCAGACTTCTCCACATCCATTTCATCACAGTGGTCTCCCCAGCTTGGGTCTTTGACTCTCACATTCCTCTGCTCTGTATGGACAGCTGAAATAAATCAACCACTCTGAACTTTTTAAAGCAATCAGAAGTAAATGCATCATTTAACATTACCTGCTAGGAATTTTGACTGTCTTGTGGTCATACCCTTTTGTATTCCTGGTCTGCAAGTACATCAGTATATATGTTTTCTGATTAGATGTCAGTGCAAAAAATACAAATGGTAGTATTCGTGGAAAACAGAGGCACATTCAAACATACTCCTATGAATGCTGTTCTAAATAATAGACTTATTCAGGGTGTTCCCTCCATGGCAGTGAAAATAAAAGCCAGCTACTCACATATGAAGAAGTACTTCCTGATGAAATTATCTGTGCCAAGAATGTGAATACTTCTTTTCTGAAATAATTTCAGAAAAGGAGTATTCTTTCAAGCAAAAAAACCCAAACCACCCACAATACAGTTCCCAGCTGATATAAATCACATCCAGCTATGCACTAACTGCTAAAATTGTGCTTAAATCTATTTATAACCCTTCAAATAGGTCTCACTAATTTACATTGGTGGAACAGGCCCTTATATTTGACTGAGCTCCCTCTGCTGGGTAATGGTACATTATTATTACAAAGCAGAGATACCTAAGAAAGCATACAATTATGTTTGTCCAAGTGGATTTTTATTAATTTGTTTATAGCAAATAATTTTTGTATAACTAGGTAAGGGTCAGTGTGCAAATTTATCACTATCTGATCACATCTGAAACTACCCAAAGAGTGATATCCAATATTTTTAAGATACTAGAGCTACTTCAACAGAGTGCAGTTGGGTGTAGTTTTTAACAACACCCAGCACTGAAGAGCACCTAACAGGAGCACCCAAGTTAAATGAGTTCTGGCATCCTACAAAAGCAGAGAGAGCTCATAATTAAAAATTATTACTGAAACTGAAAGAGGGTTGGTTTAGATTAGATATTCAGAAACAATTCCTCCTTGTGAGGTTGTGAGGCCTTGGCACAAGTAGACCAGAGAAGCTGTGGCTGCCCCATCCCTGGAAATGTTCAAGAAAAGGTTAGACAGGGCTAGGAGAAACCAGGTCTAGTGGAAGGTATCTCTGCCCATGGCAAGGGGAGTGGAACTCGATAAACTTTAAGGTCCCTTCCGACCCAAACCATCCTATGATTCTATAATTCTATCAATTATATAATAAATCTGTTTTTTACGAACTACTTTTGAAGTTCAGCTGGGTTTATATGCCTAGAGGTCTGGCCTATATGGCTTTAGACAATACTGGCTGACTGCAGGCACTTTGCAGTGCTCATTTAATAGTACAATAACTAAGAGTAAAATATGTTTTAAATAACGCAGTACAGAACAACTGATGGATGTGCCTCTTCTTTGATGGTAAACTTTAATATGCCTTAACTCTCATACACCCTGGTATTAATGAGTGACTGAGAGACCCATCTCTAAAAGAAAGCACAAGTGTTCTCTTCCTATTTTTCTCTTTGTATTTAGGCTAAGTAATCTGAATAGGGGAAGTGCCAGGCTTTGGAAGAGTGTCCTAATGCATAGGCAAGGTTCCAGACACAGTTTGAGTTTCAACAACCCAAAGTGGTTGTGCTGGAATATTAGGACTGCTTTACCAGTAATGAGTTTAGTGGTAGTCTATTTGAACAGCCCCACAGTCTATTTGAACAAACTTGTTTCTGGAAAATTTGGGTTCCTAGAACATGCTGAAAGGAAAAAAAAGCAGAAAAAGTGTGCTACTAAGTTTGGTCTTCTCCTTTTGCTACTTCAGAACTCACCTTCAATTAACAAAAAGATTTATGTTTTGTCATTTGGCTGGAACATGGTAAGAGGTAAAATTCTAGTTACACTGTATTTAAAGGTGAGACATGAAGGCAAAAGATAAGGAAGATTTTACCAAAGACACCATTTTTACTCACAGTTTTTGAGACCTTTGTATCTCCTGAGTATGACTGTATGTGCAGTGTTTTCATATGTTCATGATATTTTTCTAATCCTGTAAATTCTGTTCAAGGGAATTTCAACTCACAGTTTGATTGCCAGAGTAATCTACCACTACATTACTGTCCAAAAGGAAATCATCACTGAATGTTTATAATGCCAAAGTGGCATTTAAAAGTGCTTAATGTTGCTTTTGAAATGAAGGTGTCCAAGACTAAATGAGCAAGACTGCCTGGTAAGAAATCAGCAACGCCAAAAAAGGCGCCACATGGTAAACCCAACTTAGGCTCTGGTTCAAACAGCAATTACCATGGGGCACTGTGGCCACATCAAACAAATCTCTTGAACATATACCTAACTTGGAGCAGTGAGTAGCTCCCACTGATTTGCCAACAGAGCTATTCAAAGTAGGTTTATTCATGCACTGAAGTGTTTTGCTGGATTGAGGCCAGAGAGAGCAGTGCTTCAGCTTGAACCTTGACTGTTTCGAGATTTATTGGAATTTAATTACATGCTTGAAATTTTCAAACATTGCACTGCAACAGGGCCTTCCCATTGAGCTGTCAGGGGCACAGAAAGATCTTCACAGCATCCATCAGCAGGGAGGACCTTTGTGTGGTAAGGTGCACACAAAACCATCTTGCTGCAGCACCATGAGCTGGTCTAGATCCAGTTGCAGCTGTCACACAAGACAGATGCTTGTAATGCAGAAGTGGTGAACAAAACATTCTCTGTCATTCCTGGTAAGTACATTTGTTCCCACTCACACAACTGCACCCATGCCAACCCATATGAAGTGACTGTAGGGTCCTTTTACGAAACTATATGAGTTTTCAAAGAAAAAGACAAGCATACACAGAAGAAAGGTCAAATATTTACAAAGCACTATAAAATACATTTAGAAATAACCCTTAACTGGCAGACTAACAGCATAATCCTACTAAAAATTTCAGAAATGCTACTCTCGCTTTGTTGGTTTTTGTTTTTTTTTTTTTTTTTTGGTGTGTGTGTGGGGGAATGTAGCAGAAATACTGGACTAGGACAAAAATGCCATGGATGTCTGTCAGATAGGCCCCCCTTCCTCCTTTTCTCTCTCTTCATATACCCCTCCCTGTTCTTCCAGCAAGAGGAGATCTCAGCTACTTCAAAGATGAGATAGAGAAATAAAATGTTTCCCACAGTTGTGATTGTGGCACCCTTTTGTTGGAGGAAGTATCCTTTGCTTTTGATGTAGGAACTGGGCAGAGGAGGAATGCTTAAGTTACAGTTGGGTCCTCTGCTCTCCAAATGAATTGCTACTCAAATCTGGATGTGTGATAAGCAAATGTATTTTTCAGTTTGCATGTGGTAAGTAAGGATGTAGAGCTAAAATATTTCCCAGCTGGATTTAATTTACTCTGTAACCCAAGAACTTTGATGCATTCTGTGCACAGATCTCTCTCCTCACAAATGCACACTTCACACAGGCCTATGTGGCCACAGACAATTTTGCTTGTGATTTCATCTTACAATTTGATTCTCATGCTGTCAATGCCATTCCTTTTGTCTTTGTAAATTGTGAAGAAAGAATATATCAAATACAAACACAAAATAATCTAGTATCTAGACCTAGGAAGGAAGAAAAGTGCCTTTAAAGTTGACTTGAACCTGTTACTACCTTTCTGATTTACTAATCAGAATCACCAATCAGTACTAACCAAAACCTTCCCTTCCCTTCCCTTCCCTTCCCTTCCCTTCCCTTCCCTTCCCTTCCCTTCCCTTCC
>VZUI01056670.1:0-17549 GCA_013401135.1 Cettia cetti | reverse complement strand
GGCCCAGCCCCGCACGCCCGGAGCCGCGGAAGCCTTACCTCCCGCGCCGCTCGGGGGCCGGGCTGCGTGACCACACCTTCCGCAGCACCAGCGCCGCGCCGGCCGCCTCCCGCGCCCGCTCGCCGCCGCCTCCATCGTCCGCCTTCCGTGCGCAGGGGGAGAGGGACAGAGAGAACGCGGTCAGTGCCCGCCGGGGTCGCGGCTGCCACTCCGCCGCTGCCGGAGGCCAAAACTGGGGAGGGGGGCTCTTCGCACCCCGGGACAGGGAGGCGGAACGGGTTCCCTTTGTGAGCGGCACTGGGCTCCGTGTGTTGGATTTTAATTCACAGAAGCCAGTGGAAGGGGGGCTTTGAATATGCGGGTTTCCGTGTCCCCAAGGTGATGGCTTGTTTAATTCCCAGACAGTCAAACAAAGCAGGGGACAGGTAACAATAGTCTGAAAGCGGCAAGTGCTCCCGAGCACGCCCGTAATAGAGACAGAATACATACACCTTCTGTAAAGCTTCTCCCTTGTACTTCAATAAAGGCAATAAAAACAGTGGGGCAGGCATGTAATGCGTGCCTCTGAGCATCTCCTAAAATATTCCGTGTACGGATCTCCCTTCTTTTCAACAACTTTTTAACTTGAAAAACAAACACCCCCACAGAAAGTTCAGGCCAGTGACCGCCGCGTGTGTGAATCTTGGCTAAGCTGCGGTTTATACCTCGACTTTTTCCCTCGCTACTCCCTGAAAGTGAAGGGAGCTGAACCATCATCCATTTGTGCACACGCAGCCCACATCCCAGCGCAGCCAAAGGCAGCTGACTGAGCAGTGCGGGAGATGAGGGCTCGCTGCTGACTGAGCAGGGCGCATTGAAACACGGCGGCTGCCGAAGAGCGGCGCGCAGCCCCCTGCGAGATCCTCCCGGCAGATTCAGTCACCGGAGAGTGAGCGACACAAAAGAGGCAGCTGTTTCAATTCAAGTACATCCCAGTAGGTGCTGTTCCTCTAATTCTGACCTGGTTTTGTTATATTGTTCAGTATGTCAAACGCACATACATGTAATACTCAAAGAAGAGAAAACAGCATTTGTGTATCAAGTGTACAATATCCAGCAGTGAAGAGGACTTTGAATGGGTTAAAAATTGCTGAGGAACAGTGCTACCTTGGCAAAACAGGGGAGACAAACCACTTTATGATTCCTCTTTCTATTATTTTATTTTTTATTCTAAGACCCAGTGAATCTGACTGCTACTTCTGGCTGTCGCTGTGGTGCAGGCGTGCCCAAAGATGCAGCCCCTGCCCTGAAGAAGTTTTCTTTATCAGTGAAGAACATGTAGAATTGATCTATTAAATTTCTGCAAGGTCAGGCATACAGGTACTGAGCCAATTAATGTCAGATATTCATTGTAACACTCCCAGGAGACATTGCTGAGCAGCCGTGTTACAGGAATACTGATGCATAATTGTAATCTTCCATTTCACTGGCTGTGTTTTTTTGTTGCCTACATATTTGAAAAATTGCAATGAAAGAAGCAGCAAAAGAGAAGGAGAGGAAGAACGAGAAGCAGGCACAGCATTAAAGCAATTCAGTAAAAGGGAGATTTATCCAAACAAATAAATCGCTCCATTTCTCTGTCTCTTCTCTGGCATTTCCATCCTCTAAAATAGCCCCAATCCTCATTTCCCTGTGCTCACTGACATTCCAAACTGCAGCACATATGGAGAATGTATGTGATGTATGGTGCTGTATTTGTACAAGCCATCTATTTCCTCATAGATGGGAATGGATTTTAAGCACACCCATATACATTACATACATGAGTAGCTGGCAGCAAGTCAACAGAGAGCACTGGGAGGGCGAAAGCTCTCTCATACTGAAGGGACATTAACAATGGTTGGTGTGGCAGATAGTGTTTCCCCTTCAGCATCTCACTAGGCAGAGATATTTTAAAAAATTGGAGTAGGTGTTTGCAAATTTACAGCATAAAGTGCCCCAATGGTAAGATTTTCATAAGGCTCTTCCTCTTGTCTTTGCCTCTTTTAGCAATCTCAAGGAAGGGAAAAATCCATCTGTTTTATCAGGTAAGGCAAAAATTGGGCAAAAACTAAGGCCAATTGGGTTCAAGTTGCATTTTTATTACCTATAATAAATATATCCCCAAAAAAGGAGAGGAATAGAGAATTTCTTTATTTTGTCATCTTATATCAAAAACAATCTCACTTTAAGAGAAGAATCACTATTTCATTAAACCTCCACTTATACATGACATATTTTTGTGTTCAGTCAGGCCCTATAATCATACAAGCCACAACAATTAACCTGAACAAAGCAAAGCACAAAGGCAAGTGCTACACATTTTCACACGTTCCGATTTCAATACAGATATTACTCTAAAATGACATCAAGGCACGCTTCATTTATCAGAATCTGGAATGGTCCATGAAATAATTCTTGCTGGAAGAAAACCGGGCTGCTCTCTCAGCATGCTCCGTCTAAATCCAGTGACAGATGAGAAGGAGGATCCGAGGGGCCCCCAAGTGACAGCAGCGTGTACTGAAGGGCAAGGCAGCACCCTAGCCGAGCCCCTGAAAGTCAGCAGGCTGACTCAAGAGACATTTCCATCACACATCCAATTAACAACGAAGCTTTCCAGCAGTTTTCCAGACCTTCACACAGCCCTTACAACCTAGGCCAGCCATGCAGGGGCACAGAGGCACAGCATCACCATCTCTCATTTTATGGCCAGGCAGAAGAATTGGGGCAGAGAGGCCACCACTGAATCCCAGTTTGCTTGGGTGACGCTGCATGGGCACCTGGACTTTGAGCCCCCCTCACTGCCTATCTGCTATTTACTTTGCTCCAGGGCAGTGGGTAGGAAAACACTCCCAGCAGTCTTGGCCAGAATACATTTGGACTTGAGGTGGGACAGGAAGAGGTAGAGCACCAAAATGCCAGAGGTAAACTGCCATCTCACTTTACATGTGGCCTTATGCACACTCTCCCTGTCTCATCTGTACCTTCAGAAGCACCATTCACATCCTCAATCACAATCAATCCATGGTGCACATTACCCATCACAAGGAAATATAGCTAGCTCTGCATCTGTCAACCACTATATTTCACATTTATTACAGCTTTTAATTAATCATCTCTTGATAGCTAAACACAGCACTATCAACCTCGATGTCAGTTCCCAGCAGGAGTTTCAAGTAAACAGCAAGGTTCTCTGGACTCAGTGGATCTTCCAACCAATATTATAGCCAATATTCCACTCCTCTTATCCATCTTCCTAATACTGAGGTAAGCCATTAATAATCCTGGGTAATATATTTTAACAGCAGACAAGTGCTACCTTTATTTTCAGCATGAAAGGAACCCTGGGGTGGTATAAATATTTATATGCTTATAGGAATGAAACAGCTGGAAGTCCTTGCTTAGCGGGCCTCAACTTGTGAGTTACACTTTGCATGAGCAGGAATATGACCCCTGAAAGAGCACAGAGGAAGAAGAAAGCAGAAGGAGCCTATGGCATTGTTGAAAACAGCCACAGTGGGCTGGCTTCCTTATGGGAGACATTAGTTTTCTGGATTATTTGCAATTGGCAGGGAAGAATCCAATCTCAGGCCAAAGCAACTGATAACTTTGGTATCAGGGATATTTCCGTGTTCCTCGAGTTCCTGAATTTGGCCTTTTAATTAATTAAAAGAGGATCCAACACCCAGAATGCACTGCCTCCTCTCTTCCTGTGAGAAACCTCCACTGCTAGAAATAGCAATTAAAAGCTGCTCTACTTTCCAACAGCTTTCTAACAGAAAAAAAAATTATGCTCTGCAACAGATAGTATATTCAGAAGCCTGCTTCACTGAAAAGAAAATCCATTTTCACATAATTTCTCCAGGACAGGACAACTGTGGAAAGATTAATTTCGGTATCTATGTTATCAATTGCTCAAGTGCCTGTTGTGTTGGAACATCCCTAACCAGCAATGCAAACTATGCACTTCCCAATGACAGAACTTTTGTCCTACATCTCTTCACCTGCTTTCTTTAAAAAGGGATCAGGCAGAGAGTACCCCAGGCAACACCAGATCCAGACAGATTCACACACTGCCAGTTTCAGTGGGTAAAAAAGTAATACAGGAACTATAAGGCACCTACAAACTTAATGGAGCATGGAAAATCCAGTGCATAGACAGATTTTCCTGGTGCCAAAGAACCAAGAAAAGGCAAAGAGGATCTTCTTTGGGCAACATGCAACAAAGCAAACTTTACACAGGCTATCTGCTTCAAAATCACACTAAATAACAAAGAAATTGCCTCTTCTAGAAGTTAAGGAGGGCAGGGACGTTTTGTTTTCCTAGCATACTTTGGCAAAACTGACTCAACACAATCAGATAATGTCAATCACTTCTGCCTCTATGTCTTTTGATGCTGGTGCCAGGTCATGCCCTTGAGAGGTACGGGGAAAAGCATATATAGAGTATTCCCAGGGCTGTTTGTGTTCTGAAGAGGAGACAGCTGCCCTCAATGGATCTAAGGAGCTTCCCTGTGCACACAGGAATATATCCATGTGTAAGCAGTGTGAAACACAAGAGCAGAGTCAGGAAGCAGGGTCAGAAGAACAACTCTAGAGAAGCTTCCACTGCCAAGCTCAAAGTGGTGACAGAGAGAGAAAGAGCTCAAATTGGTGACAGAGCCTGACAAAAGTCATGAAATAACAAGATCCTAAATTCCAAAGACTGATTGTTTTGCTGGGCAGGTGTCTTTTGCTTGCATATTATAATATCTCTGGTATATACTATCCATGCAAAAGAAGAATTACAGGAACATGAAAAAGAAAAGTCAAGTAAAAAAACTGAGAAACACTGACTGGTAATCTTTGTATTATTTTTGTATTATCTAACGTAGTTCCTTTGAATAAAATACTTTCTTGGGTTTTTTTGCTTTTTTTACTCTGTCCTGCTTCATCCCTACACCTCTTCCTTGCTCAGCATATGTTGAGACTTAACATTGAGACTGGGTCCAAGCTAAGACAAAAGGCCTTTGCAGTGTGGCACTGAGGTCCCCAAACCTGCCCACTGTCACCAAAAGTGACAGAGTTAAATCTCCATCCTGGCTCATTACATCCTACAGGCACACTCTGGTTGTAACAGCCAGGAGCTGCAGCTGTACAGAAAACCCTTCACAGCTCAAGCTGAATCATGCTCGGAGCTTCCAGAGCCTTCAAATATTAACCTTCAGAGCTCTAGAAACTCTTTGCAGAGCTTGTACAAACTGCATTTTTTGGCCTCTAACTCAGGTCATATTTGGGCAAATATTTATGAAGATGGCAAAAACACCCCAAAGGGATTTCAGATCCCAACTCAGAATAATAAGGGTATAAGAGTTTTTCAGAGAACTAATGCCATTTTTTTTTTTTTAACATAGCAAAACAGTATTTACTCCTAATTTCACTCTTAGCTGCTTCTGAACAAAATGCTGGCTGCATTTTTCATATAGAATTACATAGGCTGATACAGACACCTTTCAGAATAAACAGAAAATATGCAACAACTCCTAGAAGTAATAGAAAATGAAGTCTTACAATGTGAGACATTTGCTAGTGCTAATAATAGACAATGAGGGGAAAAAAACCCAAACCACAATGAAACATATACTATTAACAGATCTAAGATACGCTTTCAAACAGCTTCTATCAAGACTAAAGATGATCACCTTCATTGTGTTTCTCCCTGGAATCAGTTATTGTGGAAACTGCAAAATTAGATCTAAAGTCACCAAAGTACAAACACATACAAAAATTATTCTTCACAGGCTCTTCCTCTTCATTTGACAAAAATGGAAGTGAACAGATCACAATTAATGTGAACGTGGATGACAATACCTCTGATCTCTGTGGATAATCCACCCAAGAATATGTTTCAAGAGGGATCAAAATCTGTATTAAGATGTTTGATTCACTTGCAGCTACCACAGGAGAAAAGCTTTCAAAGTCACCAGTACAGCTAAACCCCACTATATAAGGAGGAGACCAGTATTTTTTATGCAGTGGTTACCCTCTCTTTATTTTAGAATGATGAAAATAAAAAAATAGTTACTACTCTACCTCAACTTAAAATATTAAAAGATGAAATGTTTTCAATGGGACTGCCTCTTTTGTAGTTGCAAGAACACCACTTTTTCCAAACGTCATGGGAAAAATTTCCTTACAGGACTGCAGGACCACCAACAGAAATTTGTCATATGGCAATTCTTAAGTATTAAAAAAAAGTTACATAAGGCTGTGTTATTTCATATCATTACAAAATACAGCTCACAGGATATATATTTTGCATTTTACTATTTTTTCTGAGGTCATGATCTTTTCCCCAGTTCTCTGTGCTCTAATATTTTTGTTTTCAGCTGCAGTTGTTAAATCCTTTCAAAAAACAGCTAATCACAGTATACTGGTAGAAATCAATTAATGACATTAAAACACCTCACACAGTGACTTTGTTTTAGCTCTCAGTCACTTCTGACCAGTCTGTAAAACCATAAAACACTCTAAATATTTGACCACAGGAAAAAGCACCGAGGCATTCTACCTAAAACTTCCCAGTGGTCTCACACTATCAGTCTCACAGATGCACAACAACATTCAGGTCAACACAACCTCCTCTGAATCTACCAGCTACACAAACAGTGATAAAATGGGTACAAGTCACAACACGGGGGGGAAAAAAAAAAACAACAAACCAAAATCCTTTCTTGCTGAAGCCAGTTTTGAACACTGTGTCTGATAATGCATAGAACAAACCCTTTTAGAAAAACTGTTGGTGCTGTCATCTGCATACTGAGCATCCCCAGCAAAGGCAGCGTTAATAACAAGTTATCCTTGTAGAGGGGTCAAAAGGACAGTGCTGGTAAGACAGAGATGACAGACAACAGGCATCAGGGAAAAGATTAATATCCCTACACAGTCATACATCAAGGAACACAATTTTGCCTGTAATCCCAAAACTGCTGAGAGTAGGATTATTTCTGCGTTCTCTATTACTAAGAAGAAAGAAACTGCTCATGGGAATAGGGCACTGCTAAATGCAAGTGCTTATGTGGGCTGCTGTCAGATCCTAGGGGAAAAAAAAACCTCAAAAACCCAGTTGCATGATGTTCCCAAGCAGTGGTTCAACTACAAGCAGGGTGGGGGGTTCACTGTGCAGGCCACTTGAAAATATGAAAAAAGTTCGTGTAGTTAAAGCAAAAGCAGTGAAAAAAGAGGAACCTCATGCAGCTTTTCATAGAATCGTAGAATTGTTTATGTTGGAAAAGACCTTTAAGAAGATGTCCAACCACCAGAAGGTTCACAGTTAAAAAGAAAAAAAACCCTTAATATTCTTTGCAAAATAACAGAAGCATAAAACCCATGACTGACAACAGGAATCCTGGCGTACACTTCCCTGTGGCACACTTCGATGATGCTGAGCTGCAATACAGATGCAGATACATTGCTTGGATGTGCAAGAATGCAGGGAGTGTCCTAAATAGAGATCAAATTGTTCATACCCCTGACTGGCCCCCAATTTCCTCTAAATATATTTAAGGTGAGAACACTTTAAGGATAGGGCTTTAATGAAAGGAAGCAACACCTTTAACATGGGAAAAAGGGCACATTTTCTAAAATAATATGAAAAAAAATTACTGGCGTCACAACCACTGAAGTGATGTTATCATAACCTTAGCACTCCACAATTCTGTCATTTAATGAGAAATGTCTTCTCACAGAAACTGAAGGCCATGCATTTCAGTTTTCCCTTTCTTGGAGCCCACACTCTGCATAGCTATTAGTGGGTAAGTTTGACAGCCTGACAGAGAGCTACCACCTTGGCAAGGACAACTGAGGAGACCTTCTCTCTGCAACCATACAAAAGCAGAGGGGAAAAAAAGAAAGGGGAAGGGAATGAAGAGAGATAAAAGATGGGATGATGGTATTAATATTTCTATCATTCTCTCACAGCTGTCACTTGAAAAAAATGTCAGTATATGGAAGAATTGCAGGCTTAGAGCATCTGAATCTGTAGAAAAACCTGCACCACACCAGGGCAAATTGACATGACTGTAGAGCAAAAGGGGCAGATGCCAACCATCCTCTTCCAGTGGCCTAGCAATTAATGTGGTGGGGTATGGAGCTGTTAGAAAATTCGCAATTAAAATTTTCACTGAAAAAAAATATGAATTCAGTACAACTGAAACTGTGCCAGAACACGTCAGTTTGAACAGAAAGTAGCCAGCCAGGCTTCCCCCACTGCCTGCATACACTGCCCACCCCAGGCTGGCAGGGGTTCTGCATCCCCTGCCACACAGGAGCTCAACAGGACTGGAGGTCCAGGTCCCAAGGTAAGTGTCGGGAAAATTCAATTTGTATTTCTGCCCTAAGAGAGTTTTGCAACTGTATTATTTTCACCAGAATCAGAGCTTTTTTCCTCCCAAGAATGTAAAATTTCCTTCAGGACAAAAACTCAAAGAGGAAAGGGGAAAGGGAAGGGACACTGGAACAGTGTCTTCCAATGATATCAGTGGCAGTGGTTCAAGCATTTGCTGCAGTGAAGACCACGAGGGAAATTATATAAAAACTGCAGGACTTATGTTTCAGCCAGGAAGCAAGGAGGAGTGCCAAGGCTTCAAGGAGGACTGCAGATTTAACCTAGGACTGATAACAGATACTACTATTACCATATGGCTCAGGGAAAGAAAAATGGACTGTGAAGATATACAGAAATTATACTTGAGAATAATCCTAACATCAAATGGGAGAAATTCTAGAAATGACTGGCATATGAGGGGAAATAGATAAGTTGATTAACATCTAACAGGGCTGGAACTTGACTTCTCTGGCAGCCCCCATACAGCTTTCACTCAAGAATGAGAACTGCAAAACACAGCTCACTAGCATCAGTAGATTTAATTTATTAATGTAGGCTAATATTCACCTTGATAAGGACACGTGTACAAAGGCCTTACAACCTTTATAATGGAAGCAGCGATAAATAAGGTCTCCTGAAGGAATGGAAGGGAGATGGCAGTAAATATATGACACTGTCAGCCTTATATTGCTCTAATTACCAGTTCTGAACACATACAACTTATAAGTCAAACACACAAGACCGATGATGCCTTTCTTTGTCTTTCAGTCCAATTTATACTAGGTGTGTAGCAAAATATTATTTTAAAAAACTCACTTGTCCCCTTACTGTCTCTTAGAGAAACCTTTGTCTCTTATGTTCATAATACCTCTCAATGCTGCCAATGCCATCACTCCAATAAAACTAAAATTAAATTAAATTTGTACTCCCATTATAAGCCACAATTCCAAACTAGGATGGTTAAAATTTGGCTATTGCTGCTTATTATACTTATCACTGTAAGGCACAGATCTTTTTGTTGGAGTGTTATGCTCAAGGAAGGATGCAGATAATTTTTCAAAAAAGAATACTCACCAAAGGTCAGGAGCTGGTTCTGACCTCATGAAAGGCTTAAGAAAAAAGGTTCTCTAAAACTGAGACTACTATATAAAGCTCAAGCTCATTCTCAAGAACTCCAGAATCAAACTCTCTCAAATGAACTGACATTTAACTGCAAGTGTGAAAAAGCACTGAGAAAAGAAGTAAAAAAAAAATGAAAATCCAAAGCTAATATTTAAAAAAAACCCAATTTATTTAACTTCTAGACCAATAGCAGTCATCATAAAGTAGAATTTATATTCTGTGGTTTAGTGGTTGTTTTCAACTAAGTTAGACATAATACTGTGATTTCTTTTGAGGAAAGCATGAATCACAATGGCTACAATTTTCTTGGGTTGGGATGACAGTTCTAATTCTCTCCAAAATAGCCTGAAATCACCAGCCTTTTTACTAATACTTTCTAATGGTTCTTTTCTTGTTAATTAATTCATTAATCTAAATCATTGAAACATAGATAAGCCACTAATCGCTCACAGACTTGATAACAGATCCTAAGTAGACAGAAATGCATAGAGCATGCAATAAAGCTGCCAAAAGAAAAAAAAAAAAAAGAAAAAAAAAAAAGAAAAAGGAGCTAGAAGGAAAAATAAAACTCACTTCTTCCACCTAATAGCAGGAGATTTAATTCTGCATTTATTATGCAGGATAAAATGCTCAGTGATGTTAATAGTAACTATAGAAATAAGAAAAATCATGTTGCTACTATATAGAATGCTTTTTTCTAATGTTACACGCACAGGAGCAAATTAAAAGATCCATTTCTTTTGTTTGTTTTGGTGCAATGTTTGTTGTCCACATTTAGCAAAAGAAAAATATAAAAGAGGTGGCAAAGAGCAGGTTAACAGTCAGCTCTTGTCAGCAATAATTAATTCAGAACTGGAGGTTATAGCACCCAAGGAATAAAGAAATTTTATTGCAGGATTACAACAAGGAAAAAGAGATGAGTGCTTTCTTGCATACCTATATAAAGAAAATACTATAAAAGGATTAAATAAGTTTCCTTGTTTTGAAGAAAAGCAAGGTGCCACAAACAATACAAATTACAGAAAAATGTACGATACCATATTATGAAGCAACATTTTATATTTCTTTATAGTTTATGATTTTAAATAATCATATATTAATTTACTCTTATTTTGTGCCTGGTGGAATCATGTTACATGCCTACATGCTGTATATTTATTTCAGTAGCAATGTTAAGAGTCTCCTCTCTGCTTTCCTTAGATAACACAATCATGCCCAACTTTAGAAGGGAGATAAGTTAGTTATACCAAGGGCAACCTCAACATTTATTCAAGTTATGGAATGAAAAAAGCACTGTTACCATGGAAACTAGTAAATCACATTGTATCTGCAATGAGATGCAAGGCATCTTGAGTAAACACTCATCTGCCTCCTTGTGAGACCTCCTCCACAGGGAAGGCTTCCTTTGTGGAGGAACACCTGCAGAACTGTGGCATAGTCCAGATTGCACTGTCTCTTCTGCAAAAAGTTGACAGAAGTAATCCAAAGTGAAATTTTTGCATGGGGAGATTTAACCAGATCTATCATTAGAATAGGAAGAAATACTGGGGAAAAAGAAGATCAAATATTGAATGTTTTGCTGGGACTTGCCTCAGACAAGACCATGAAACCTTACAATGACAGTGTACCTCACAGTCATGTTGTACCCCCTGCACCAGAAGACCATTCACAACAGCACTGGAAAGAAAAGCCTTGCTGCCAGCACGGAGGCCGCCAGACGTGCAGCAGCACATCGTGCTGGCTGGGGCTGGAGCTGTTACCGCCTCCAGCCATCTGCTCCACCCTTCTGAGGGATGTTACCACCTCCAAAACAGGGACATCTGATCTGCCCTTAACCAGGCTGCTGCATGTTTTGTCGGGCTCTGATATTATCAGCACCTAACATACCAGCTCTGCCTGACAGAGCCTTCCCTTCTCCACATGGTAGGGGACAACTGTCTTCAGAACAACTCCTCAAAACTTGTTGCTCTGGTGACAATCCCATCCATAAAGTCTCAGCCCATCCATCAGCCGCTGGGCCTTCACTGTATTTCCCTGCTGCCCTTTTCTAGCTCTTTTTCTAGCTTTTTCAGCCACTACCATGCCTACATAAGGCTCCTTCTCTCTTCCATTAAATTCACCATGAGGAGCAGCACTGACACCAGGTTCCCAAATAATCTCACTTGACTCACTCCACTTCTCCTTCTGATCTCATACTGTATGCACAGTGATTTCTTCAGCCAACAAAGGCTTCACTGCAGGTTGCATTGTCCACTGACATATATCATCCAATTCCATTCTTTTTCTCTCATCACATCCCATTACTTTCAGACTGCACAGACACTACAGACTACTTAGACACTGCCAACACCTATTATGCCACCCAAGGAATACTGAAACTCTCATGTAGCTCTGATCCTGGCTTCCCTTTCCCTGTTTCTAGCTTTGATTCCTTCCTGACCATCCTAGCTTTAAACAATTTATATAGCTTTCTACAGCTACATCCTTTTCAAGTATAACTGTGAGATCTCATCTGACCAACTTCTTTCTCCTTGCTCAGGAGATTATTTTTACGTCATGTATCTCATAAATTCACCTACTCTCTTAAGTCCTTCCAGAAATTACTTCTTAAACCTGTTTACTTTGTCATTCCTGAGTTCTTCCTTCCCACGTGGTTGGCCATTTGCTATTTGACTTGAACTTTGATAGGTATGGAGATGCTGTGGGTGAAGAAGACACACAGTCTGGAATTCACCATCTATCACAGAGCATTTGAGTAACAGAAAGACAAAATGAGATGTATGAAGAGATGACCAGGTCTTAACTCCCTAATAGAACCTGTGGAGAGGGTTACAATATCCAAGTACTCCAGGGAAATAACTAACGACCCTTTCTTCAGTGCAGTCATGTTTCAAGAAGCAATTGCATGAGTTACTAAGTGCTTGAGACTGCCTCAGTAATTGCAATGATTTATTTTATGCATCATCACAGCTACAGCACTAGGTCAGGAGGCCTTGTGCCTTATGGATGCCTTGAATTTTAACACAGGCACTGGAGACAATCAGAAATACAGGGAACACCATGGGGGGCAAGGAGGTAGGGGAAAGACAAAGTCTTTAAAATCCTGTCTAAAACATTAGGTTTCTGTTAATTTTTAAATAAAATTAATTATATTTTCAGATGACCCTAAGTCAAAAGTTGCTTACATTTTCTTCTGCTCCCCTAAAATGCAAGTGATCACAATCTAATGTTCCTAAAATATGTCAGGATTTTTTTCCATTGTAAGTAATGAATGAGTGTAATTACCCACTCGGTAAAGACAAAAAATGAGAACATAAGTCTCTCGTCTCTTGTCTCTGTCTTATACCTCTGTTTATTCCAGGTGAAACCGTCTCTATGCAAAGCATGTTTCTTCAGCTACCTTCATCTACTGGTGCATTGGTTGCCTGCTAGCAACCAGCAAAGAGACTTGGGATGAGACTTGGGCTCATGAGCATTTACTTGACATGGGAAGTATGATCTCTACACACAGCTACTCACCTGACCTACCAAAATGAGGCTGCACCAATGATATTTTGTGAGGTGGTGCAGGAGGCTACGTTTGTGCAGCTTCAGAAGGGATTTGTTAGCAGCATCCTTGGCACCCCCACCCTCCTGACATTACTTTAACTCCTTGCTACAGTCTCTTTTCCTTTTAGCTATGTAAGGCTTCACTGGCACAAAAGGACATTTTTAGGATAATGCTAAGTTAAAGTGCTGTCATCACCAAAACTTTCAGGCTATTTGAAAATCTTGAAGACAATTTCTCTCCACCCCCATAAACTTCACACCATTCCCCTATGATAACTCAAGAAAAGGCACTGCTAACCTTCAGCACTGTTTTTCCAATTACTGTGTTTCAAGGTTAGCAGTATAAAAACACTAAACCAACCCAGTTCTCAAGGTCAAAATAAAAAATGCAGCAATGATATTCCGCAGTAACTTTCATTCATTTGGTATTCAGGACACATTCTTTCTGAGTATCAGATCACAAAATCATTGCCAATTCATCAGATTTTAAGCTTTAGCTTATTAAACATTAGACTATGCTAAAAATAAAATGCAGGTTTTCATTTGATCTTATTAAAATGCTTCTGTACAGCATGATCTAAGTCTCTAATTATCTATATCTCTATATTATCTCAATTGTTATTTCAATATAAGCAAATTCATAACAACGCATTTTAATGGGAAATATTCATATACTAAAAAGCAGTAAAGCATTAGAATCAAAAAGTTGAATGTCAAGATGCTAAAAATGAAAATGTTTCTCTACATTGTGTCTGCCAGGAAAGCAAGATCTCACACGACATTTGGCAGTGATTTCCCATGATGAAGCATCTCTTTGGTGCTTTCATTTCCATAAAAGCTCTAGTCTATTTAGAGGTAGCTCCCAGCTCCTTGCCCTTAACCAGGCAATACAGATAAAGTTCATTAAATATATTGTCTAAGGTAGGAAAGTGAAGAAGTTTTGCTGTAGCAAGCACTTAACCTGTGCATGGGGAAAAAAAAGCAAAATAATTGGAACAAATTATTTCTTACAAAAGCAAAAGTGATATGGACATATTGGCATTGCATGTTCTGCTGCATTCACAAAATTGCCCAAATGAAGAATCTCTGGATGGGTTATATTACTAGACCTTAATCAATGGGATTTTTTCAAGCAGGCTGGGCATCCAACTATTTGATGCAGATCTTTTCCACATGGGAGAGCACTGGAATACCGGAAACTACAACATTAATGAATTACAAGGAAGATTGCAATGCCTATAATTTTAGAGATAATTTGGACAAGATAATGGTCAAGCAACTTTTACAGCTTTTTGATATTTCTGCTGGAATGCTGAATTTTGTTTCTTCTTACAGCAGGTAAGACATGAATTTCAACCATACTTAAATGAGTAAATTGCTATTTGTTTTACTATTTTTTTTCCCTTAGGGCATCCTTGATACATATTGAACATCACAAAAAAAAAAACTAATAGCATTTTACAACAACGGTTATTGCATGATTTACTGTATAGCTTTTGTCTAATGCAAATATTTAGTATTTACATGTCATGGCAATGAAAGGATGTGTCAATTAATTAACCAGTAAAAATATTAGACTGGAGAGCATTACTACAGCAGCTGCAAAGGAAAGTGGTGTGGTGAAACTGCAGCCTTTTTGCCTACATAGTACAAACCCAAGTTTTGCTCCAGGGAAGAGAGAGTCATTACTGCACGTATACATGTGTGTGTCTGTGTGACAGCTGAGGGTGGGAGAGTGAGAACAGACGAGTTACAGGGAGCATACGGCCACCCAGAGCAAGAGCAGAGCAGCTCTGCTCTGCGGGTGGCTGTGGATCCCACACAAACCAGCACACATACCCACAGCTCTGCTGGAAAATTGCAACACCTTCCCCCAGTTCCTGCATACAGTCCTACAAAGAAGTGTCTAAAACAAAGCAAGAAAGGCAGATCTTTAGGGGTCCCTGGAAATGAAAGCTATAGCTGACACTGAAAAAAAAAAATATATAGAGGCTATTTTTAAATACGGGATTTGAGTATCCCACATTAAAAATCTGCTACCTGAAGCAAATTTCAGGTGGTTCAGGTGTTCAGACTTAAAGAGAGCATCTGCTTCGACCTATCTATACTATCACTCAACCACCCAGCACTCTAACTACTCAAACACACCTTCAGATGACCAAGACTCAGATTTTAATCTGAAGAACTGAAAAAGAGGTTGAAACTTTTCAGAATCTGCTAGATAAAAACCTGATACAATCTGGAAAGAGGAAGAGGAGGAGAGGACTGTCAGAACAGATGGGTCACCAGGAGAAAGCAATTTATGTTAACAACTGAAACTGTGTGTTTAAATGGCTGGTTCATTCTACAGTGTGAAAAAGGTTCTATAAGTAGTCTCACTCATAAGTAAGAGATTATCTTTGCTTTTAGCAAGGTATGCAGTTTGTTTAATGAATAAATATGTACAGCACATGCACGCATAGGCAGGTGTGTCTACAGAAGGAGAACTGAGGAACCATAAGTCCTGCAAATTCTTTGGTGGAGAAGGGTTCTGCCACGTCCTTGGTGAAATCCTGAGAAAGGCCCCAGATGCAGGAGGCCATCACCTGCAGTGTGCAGGATTTGATAGCAGCACTGGGCACTGCCCAAACTCTGTTGGAAAAATCTTGTGATGCCAATGATAAAGCAGGTAGAATTTACCTCTGTCTCTGTGGGAAAGAGGAGTAAAGAAGTCACTGCAAATAGAGCTCTGCTTAGAAGCCACATGCTTCTTTTATGTAAGTTCATCAAAATCCAAGGAATCAAAAAGAAATCAATATGGCCCAATGATTATCTCAATACAGGTACTGCATAGAGACTGAGAATATTTAGACAGACTGAATTAATGTGTGGATTCCACTAAAAAGATTCAGGTTTCTCACCTGAGGAGACAAAGCCAAAGTGTCAGCATGCTTCCAGCTATTTGCTATTCACACAAGGAAGCCCAGGCCTGACTGTATCTGTTTTTCAGCTCAAAGCCTGAACAACCAGGCTTTGCATATGAGAACTGAAATTCTGGCTACTTCAGTCAGCTTTGATTAGTGTCTTCTCTGACCCTGACCACATCCAGTCTCTATTAACTTGCTAAATATGGCCAAACAGCATATATTACAAATAGTAAGTTGATTTAACAGTTGTATTTGTATCCACAGATATTTTAAACATTCCTGTGGTGAATAATCCCCTACTTGAAATATAAAAGTATTTTTTTAAAAGGCTTAAACTGATGCTGTATTCATTGAACAAATATTTGTACCTCTGAAAACAGGAGAGACACTGTGATATTGCAACCAAACCAAAAAGGTGATGCACATTTGCATTCTGTGCTTGTCTCCTACTCTGCCAAAAAAAGCAAGCTCGTCTTTGTTCCTCCCAATACCAGACTAAGTAGGAATTCTGCTCCTGATACAGCACACAGGTCTACTCCCCTCACCTCCCAGGGAAAACGGAGATGAAATGAGGGATTGGTCTCTCAGTCCAGTCACTCCAAATGAGAAAGCAGCATCAGCCAGGCTGGCAGGGGACAGGGCTGATGCACAGCAGCCAACAAAGGCATGTGAGCTGTAGGCCCGTCCCTTGATCAAACAGGGATGTGTAGCTCAGCACCACCCCGTGCTCAGGGCTTACACTTGTTCAGAGCCTGGAAATCCATCTAAGATTTGATCTTCAGCAAGCTGTTAAAGGAATTACCAGCTACTATTCATGCTCTTCCTGAGTTAGGTCATCCTATTTTTTCCCAGTCATCAAAAGAGGCTAAAGTACTTTTTCCTGCAACCAGCAATTGCTGCCGCTCCCACGCGTCAGAGCCTTCCCCGCTCGGATGCTCGTGTTCCAGGCAGTGACAAAAAGAGCTGGGAACTGCCTGCCACACCGTATCAGAAAATATATTCAAGGAAGGCTGCAAGGTCATTGCTAATTTCAAACCCTGTTTCATGTTTCACCTAATTAAAACTTTTCACTGGGTAGTTAAAATGAAATCCATGCATATGCACTTGAGACCTCATTTTCATGTGCTGTGAATTAGAATAGAGGAGGTGCTGCACACAGCGGTAGGAACTCTAATCGAGGAAGGAGAGGGGAATACCTGCTTTGATTTCGAGGAAGATAGTCAGCAAAAATACCACTAATCGCCTGGGTTTTCATTCCTTTGCTCTTTGAGCTGCCACACGGAACCAAGAAAAATGGATGCAAGTGGTACCAAATCAGCGTTCTCCACAGGTGGCCGTGTGTCAAGCACATCTTGCAAAATGCCACCACCTTCCACGGCTACAGTGTGACAAAAGCTTTTGACTCTACAGGCTATATCCTGCTCTCACAAAAAAATATCTATTAACATCAGCAGGGGCTGAATTAAACTTTAAAATGGAGGCACAGTGAGTGATGGAGTGGCTATAGCAAAAGAACGGGTTTGGGAGGAGATTTTAGGGAGGTTTCAAAATAAAATACATAAATACTGGGGGGGGGGGGGGGGGGGGGG
>VZUI01056669.1:0-21258 GCA_013401135.1 Cettia cetti | reverse complement strand
TCATATCATATCATATCATATCATATCATATCATATCATATCATATCATATCATATCATATCATATCATATCATATCCTTTAAGTCCTGAATACAAGAGGAATTTTATCTAAGGACACCAGGAACTAAAATCTACAAATAATTTAAAATTGTATCTAAGCAAAATATTTTAATACATATTTAAAGTATACTGACACTGATTATGCAAAAAACATGAACACCCATTAAGCAGTAATCCCATGTGGAATGGTCTGTAGGTCAATTTCTCTACTCATGCACAAAGTAAACACCTGTCCTTAATTTTGTGAAGCTATTGAGCCAATTCTCTGAATCTACAGTCATAAATTCTATGCATCAAATAAATCTTAAAAAGTCAGCTACATCATGGTTCTTGCACAGGATCAGAAAGATGTACTGCACTGCAAGTGTCATTTCCATTGTATCTGTGTAAGGTGAGCTGTGTGAAATACAAAACATATGTAAATAAAGCACTATTCTGCTGTGGCATTCCCAGGGTACATTGGGAATTCACCATTCACTTACTGCAAGTGAACTTGAGAAATAAATGCAGAGACTTAAATTACACTGTATTAACCCTTTACCAAGACTAAAGAAATTGGTTAAAGCCACTTTACCTTAGATTTCTCAGGGTTGGCAATCCCCCAAAATATATTTTCTCATGCCCTTTTAAGTTGAGTCCGAAGTGGCTACCTGTAGAAGTTGTTGCTATGATCTCTTCTTCATTGGTGTCTATGTCTACAATTGATACGTTGGCTAAAAGACATTTGACATTAGTTACAAAATATCTGTCATGAACAATGATGTCTTAATGTAAGAAAACAACAGAAAAGTATTTGGAGGGTTAGCAGGAAAAGGAAGAAGCAAGGAGGGCTGTATTTTGAAATTAAGATACCAGATTTCCACATTAACAATTACGGGCAAGGGAAGAAAGCTGCACTTTCCTCTGTTTCCATAACAACCTGAAAAGCTATAGCAATTCTGTACACTTTATTTTTATATATTCTCTAAACCTGTTTCAATTTGATGCCTTCTTTGTGTCACTGCAATTTGGAGCTAACACTTCAGGACATAGTCATGACAAGAGATTATTTTACATTTACTTTGTGATCTCAGTCCAAAGGTTGCCTCTTGAACAGGATTTTTTAGTGTAAAAGTTTGTTAAGCACTGTCATTATGTGCCTAAGAGATTGGTGATCAATCACTCTAAACCACTTTCAAACCCAAAGCAGTCGCTGTCATGTCCAATCTCAGTCTGAAATCAGTGATGTGCTACATACAACCATCCTATTTAGGGTGCTTTTTCCATGTATATTTTTAATGTATGGATTAATACAGAATATAAAGTTCAATAAAGAAATAAGACTCAGTGAAAAATGCTGAGCAGGCCTCAAGATGTATAGGGATGAAAAGAAAGAATTTCTTTCCTTCCTTCCTTGAGTACTGAATAGACAGACTTTCTGCTACACCTTACCAAAACTAGATTAATTTTCCTTTCATTTCTATACCTGTATCTTCTTTATAAACACATGATGTTTGAATGCTATTGATAAATTACAATTACATGACATTGTATGTTATATTAATACCTCCTGGGTTAAGTATGAGCAATGATAACTGGCTAGCAAAAAGACATTCCTCCTCTAAAGGTGCAGAAAATCCGCAAGTGAGATCACTAAATTATTTTGGCTACTGCCTCAACTCCCAAGTCTACTTCAGCCAAATGACGAGGAAGAGGGACTGTATGAGGTGTGAAGGTCAGGTAAAGGCACTGCAGGGGGCAGAGGCAGAAGAATGTGTTTAGGGCCTAGTGGTAACCCTGAAGATTAAGAATGCAGTAAAAATTCAAACTGCAAAAGCACAGAGTATGCCACAGTTGCCAGAAATAAAACAAATTTGGCTCAGCTAAGATTCTACCAGCCCTACAAGCAGACCACAAAACAAAAAAAAGGGTTTTGCCAGCATGACAACCAGTAGTCTTTGTGATCTTATTAAATTCCACCACCTCACATTTTGTGCCAGCAACACTTTAAAGAATTAGTGGAACTTCTGGAGATGTTCCCAGTTTTTTTCCATGCAGATTCAGTTCATGGCACAATGCACATCATTAGGGAAGATAAAGTACTGGTGTTTGTCTAGTTAGATACTGTACTATCAGTAGAGTCACTGCTTTTTTTAAGCACTTTGGTATATGCTGAGCATGAGAGAATGGTACAGCATAAAAGCTATTGCTGTCCTAACAAAAATCACATGCATGTTTCATCATTTGGAACAATATCAGGGAACTGATGAAAAGACTTCTTTTTTCCCCAGTCAGAAGAATTTTAGAATGCAATTTATGACTGTATAAAAAAAATTATGCCTGAAAAATAGGCTACCTGTTCATAAAGTGCTGTTTGACAGTGCAATCACTCACACCAACTCAACACACCTATAATCTAAACAAAAGAAGCTGCTAAATCACCAGAACTCCTAATTCCCACAGCATCTTCCCTGTGATTAGCTGGTTGAATGTTCTGCACAGATAACTGGAAAAGTCATGGTACTGACACCACAGGAACTTACCTTGCTTTTGAATTCTTGACAAGGTGAAAGATTTCCATTTGCCATCATTATGATTTTGGTTGCTGATAACCGAAGCTGTACCTGAACCCAGATCGTAGCTGACTTTTATACGGCCACCACTGAGTTCTACACTCATGAAATCCTTCTGTTAATGAAAAGGGATAGATACACCATTATGATTCTTGTCCATTTTGGTAAGAGGCATTAGACATGAAATAAACACTTTTTAATCCTGGGTGACTACAGACAACATTTTTCAAGCTTTAAAAAAAGCCACAACTTTGCATTTACTACCCAGGACTCTCATGTACAATTGTCTGATGCCAAGCTCTTTTCTGCCCTTATATTCTCTTTTGGATTGCTAATTTAGTTGGAATTTTGCTGGTGTCTTAGTTGGAGTTTTGATGGGATAGCTGTACTTTATTTTAGATTGAAGATAAAAATGGACATTATAATTACCTGAAACTAATGCTCAGCTTTCTCAACTAACACTCAGTGTATGTTTGTACTATAATTAGTGTATTTATTGCATACCTCAGCTAGATTTAAACTTGCAAGGTAGACTGGGCATATTTTACCAGATTTCCAGAGAGTAATCTATAGAAGCAACAGAGCAACAGAAAGATGGAGACAAAGAGAGCTATGAATGCTTTTATTTTCATCAACCACAGACTCCAGTATCCAAGCAGCAACAGGAGATGGTTGACTGGAGCAATGATATATGCTTCACTATCTCCAGAAAAAGAGCTGGCAGGATACAAAGAGCAAAACACATAGCCAGAGAACCAGGCAGCATGAAAGCCATTAAGTAAGTAATGGTGGAACTATGACCCAGGACATAAATGTACCAGAGAATTTTTTATTATCGTTTTGGTCAGGACAAGTTCCACCTCTTCTCAGAGTGAAACTGAACAAACTCAGTATTCTAGATGCTTAGGCATATCTATCCATGCATCATTAGAAAGAGCATCCTGCAAAGTTTTATGTGTTGGGACAGTATCACATGAGGCAAAATATGCCAGGGACTAGTTACTTGTGTTTTTGAGATTTCAATTAAATACTTTTTTTGTAGAAAAATATGTGATTCAACAATAATTATATAAAATAATCTAAAATGATGACATTAATTATACTTCCAATATTTAATTATAAAAGTTCATTAGAAAAGCTAAATAAATATTTCATTCTCATAATAAAATTCTAGCTTTTGCTATAATCAGTCGGGAGGAACACCCTCCTCCTTGATAATTCCAGCTATTTTGATAATTATTTCCAAAATACAGGAATGTGAAATGAGACTGATTTACACAAACACAGTTTTTGCAAAATAGCAAGTACTCAGTAATTCTTCAAGACATCAGTGAAAACTACTGTACGTAATTTCTGCCCCATATGAAAAGGATAAGGGAAAGACTCTGGTCCCTGTCAGTCATTCAAATCAATCTGGATCAGAGATGTCAAAGATGAGATATTCAGACCTGGACAGGTGTCTTTGTAAATAATTTCTCCCTGTTATCCACACACATTTGATACTGTGTGTGAATAAAAACCTTAAACAACTTTCAAAATAATGTTTCTAGTCTCTATTTTAGCTTTAAGAGACATCATTTGTAGCTATTGGAGAAACACGATCACTATTACATCTTATCTGTTGCACCAGTCCCCCTTTAAACCCACTCAATAAAACATAAACATTTTCTTTACATAAGACTTGTCTCTTCCCATATTCCCCCTGCCATCACACTGTGCTATTTTAAACTATGAATAGACAAACACAACTGGAAATGTTCGTACACATAAACATCTGGGATAAAGGAAAATTAATTAATGATTTCAGAAAAGCTGGAATTCTCCCCAGAGTAACATAATGATCCTCATTCATTCCCCCTAAATATTAGATAGTCAACCTCCCCACTATAATACTGTTTTCAGCTGGCCAGCAGTGAAGCATCATACCAGGCAACATCACACCAGGATAACCTTAAATTACTAATTGCTTTCATGATCTGATGAATTCAGTGACTGCAAAGATGGCATGGAACCTGCAAGGAGCGTAGAGTTTAGCTGGCTGTTCTTACCAAGTCATCA
This sequence comes from Cettia cetti, assembly GCA_013401135.1. NCBI lineage: Eukaryota > Metazoa > Chordata > Aves > Passeriformes > Sylviidae > Cettia > Cettia cetti. Next base: position 16,588 of record VZUI01056669.1, on the reverse strand, counting down.
GTAGCGAGATACATCAGCAGAGCATTTGATGAGAAGGTCCTGAACTTGAACATGACTGTGGAAATATTGGGGTTCCAGCGGATTGGGCGGCTCACCATGGCATAGCTGTCACCATCAAACTGCACTGTTCCTTCACCATCTGCCACCTGTGGGCTGAAAAAAACAATTCCAAACATTTTCTTTTGCTATGTGAAGTTAAAATAAAAAATGCAGGGCTAGGGAAATGTCTTCCAGAACTTGGTTTGATGTCTTTTCAAACCTCTCACTGACAGGGACAGGATTTCCCATTCTATTCTGAGAATGCAAACGCCTTTCTTTTGTGGGGTCTCTGCTCACTACCCTGGTGGCTGTGAAAGCCATCTTGAGGCACTGGACTCTGCTCCATGACACATAAATGCAGGCACCCACACCACAGCTGTCCAAGAGCCAGACTTGGCTCACTGTGGTTCTCATGGTCTCTCATGCTTTGACTGTTTCTGGTTACTGGTTGTCAGGAGCCTTTCTCTCACAGCCCTGTCCCACCAGCTCGGTTCTGGTAACTCACTGACCACACCTACAACCCAGACTGCCTGCTTCCCCCCTCAGTGCAATTGCAACCTAGCTTCTGCTGCATACACATTGAAATTTGATGGCTGCTGTGGAAATTCCTGCTACTTACCACCGAATGTAATGTCACTGCACACAGGATCCCTACAGAAGCACAAGAAACGCATAGTGCTTTACTTACCTGACGGCACACCCTTTGCAGTCGCCTTCAATATCCCTGAAATTCCAGAGTCCTATGGGTTTGCTGTCTAGAAAGGTTTCGCCCATGCAGCCAGTGAAGGTGGTGACTCTTACAGCATCTGACTTCTGCAACAGAGAGCACAAACCTCCTTAGAACTGAATTTCAAGTGATCTATTGCATCTGAAAACATAAAAACAGTACCAAAAAAACCCCAAAACCACCATATAAAACTCCATATAAAATCATAAAATAACCCATAAAATGTTTCATAATATTTTTAAATATCAAAGTATTATTTAATCTGAGAAGCCCTCCTACAGAACAACTGATCGGTGAAAACGTGAACTGAACTTTGTATCAGTCTGAACCGGAAAGACCATTTAGATTTGAGACTCTTGAGAAGGCCTAGGGAAGACAAGTCCTGAGGAGCTGCTTTGGCTTCCACCATCAGTTCTCCTGGCTGTTCAGAGAGCTGGGTGCTCTCACCTGTTCAGGCCCAGCTGGGTCTTCATTTCAGGCTTTCAAGAAAGGACTATGAGCAATTTTGCCCACGTTACAATAAGCAAAGTGTTTCTCTTGAAATGCTTAAAATCTTGGAAATTGAGCAGACTGCCCAAGCTAAAAGACAGAACTGAGAACTCAGTGGCTACACTTGTAGAGTTCATGCTGAGTTTTGGATGCACAAAAAAGTGCAGAGGGCAAAGCAATTAAAACACATGTCCCATCAGAGCTCATTTAGCTAGGGTCATGCACATCAGGACATAACATGGTACCATGATGAAGGTGGTAACAGTTGACAGTACACAGAGTAAGGCGCTAAAAATGATCCTTCTAAAAATACCCTGATTCATTTAAATTTCAGTTCATCAATATGAGCTGATTAAAAATCTATACACTTAGCTATTTGAGATAGACAAGCACCTGCTGTTTTTACAGCAATTACAAATATTAAGACCTTGCAAGAGAACATGGAGAAGTGCAATTTGAAAATACTCAAGGAAAAGTATGATTCAAAAGACTTAATATGCTACTGATATTTCCCAGGGTAATTGGATAGGTTTTAATTAGCAACAACTATGAACTTAATGTCACTTCTAAGAAATTCATGACATCTAAGTATCATAGTCTTCTACAAGTCAGATGAAAGATGCTTTTAAAAAATGAAAATAAACTTTCTTTTTGAATACACTGCAGAAATGCAGGCAAATAGGGATGTGGACAAAACCGCATGACAAATCTAAAGCATTCTAAACCCCAATAATACAAAAAAGCAGATTTCTGAGTCAGCAGCCTAAGATATACCAGTAACCTTGATTAAATGACCAAAGAGCTGCACAGTTTTAGAAAAGTCTTGGTTAAGGTCTTAATTTTGTGAGCCTTAAAACTGTACAATATGATGACAGAAATTCCCAGAAAACTGAAGTTATATTTTAGTTCATTTTTTGAACTGAATTTGTTTTGTATTCAAACAAAACAAAACAAAACAAAAAATCTGACAGTGTTTAAAATTCTACATTGCAAATATGCCAGCCATACCAAACTTAAAATAGACAGCCTTCCTACTGCTGCCCTTGTCTTTATTTTTGTTATGGGAGAAAAAAAGAATTCAGGAAGATTTTCCTGACTAAAATGAAAAAAACAGTGAGTTCTTCAGAATATATTTGGACAACCCTTACTGAGGCTGAAAACAGCTGTTTTGACTTCGAGTTTTGCACTTCCATTTTCTGCATGTTGTGTTATTTTAACACTTGAGGACATATACAAACTTGAGAGTAAAAAAAGTGAGTTCACTATTTGGGAAAGTCTAAATTTTAGCTTCTTTTCAAATGCTAAAATGTTGATCAGGAACAGAATAGTTAATTTAAACTGTTTTGCAAAGAATGCCATTGGAAAATAAGTGCTAATTAGCTTTTATTGGAGAATAATTTTTTTTAAAGATTTCCATCTATTCTATTTGCCATACATCTTCTATTCATCCCATTGAGATTTAGTAAGGTAGAAGATGTCACCAGAAAAATGAACAGACAGAAGAGAAAATTGATCACGGGTACAATGCAGATATCTGTATGGGAACAGGGATGGAAACTGGAACAAAAATGAAGAAAATAAAGCAGAAACACCAAAAGCAGACTGCAAAGGAGGAAGTAATACCGTGAATACATGACAAAGGAAAAACCCCAAATGCAGGGGAAAATATTCTCTTACATATGTTGTTAGGAGACTAGAAATGTACAGAAACAGAAATGAGTTCCTGCTACTCAGGAACTGAAAGCCTGTCAGGGCCGCAGTGTGTCCAACGTAAAGCATCCCTCCATCCAGCAGGAATTAGTTGTTTGGGCTAAATGCTGCATCAATACAGCCATCTACAGGGCTTCTGATCAGAAGGTAACATTGTGGCAGTGAAATCTCATACCTGTGCACCTCCATCTAGGCAAATCCCAATAACCTTTCAAGACTGCAAGTGTACTACTTACAATTGAAGCACCTACTACAATGACACCAGCATGTTAAAATTTCCTATTTCTATTTGAAGCAATAACAGACTTTGTCCACACAAACAACCAGGCAACACAGTAACACCAGAAAAAGCATACCTTAATTTTTTCTGTTAGACCACCAACAAACAGCACCGCATTAACATCCACATCCAGGATGGTATATCCAGGTGGAGAGACAGCACTGAATGTGGTTGGCACTATGCTGGCTTTAGGACCGTCCAGAGCTCGCACCGATATTGTGCCATTTTTCCCAGTCCTAGAGATTTGAAAAAAAAATTATTTAGGCATACAAAGCTAGTAGCTACATCAAACATAGAAAACTCTATTTTAAATAGTGCCTTTTAACAGAACACACATGATTAACCTGACTATGCTTCATTTTGATACAAATGAACTAGACACTTATGCCTGCATAAGCTGAAGATGTGATCACAGAACCTGATCTTCTCCTCACCTCAATGTCCTTTTTGAACAAAATTCACTATACACATGGCATTGCGTGTATACACACAATATTCCATGGCATGGACCTTGAATTGACTAAAACAAAGAATGTTTATTAGATAATATTTGAACTGAAATGAGGTGATAATACACTTCAGTTCCCTTCACTGTGAGAAACAGAATTTGCATTTCCTGCAGTGGAGCTGTCAGGCTGTTTCTCAAACAGGTACAAACCCCATTATGTTCAAGAATATTACTTCATTGTCCTTTATGAATCACATCAAATATTGATGGCAACATGACACCGATGGACTTTGCCATTTATTAACAGTTTCTGCATCAGTTTGTTTTCTACTCCTTTGATTATATTAATGCAGTAACTGGCATGGAAGGAGTTTGCTGACATATTTTTTTACAACAGAAGGAACACACTGTGGAGAGATACGGTTCCTGAATCCTCCTTCTGAAACTTCTTATAGATGGGTCTCACATTTAGCAGTTTGCAGCCACCTGGGACTGCTGGTATATGATTGAAAGTGGCTCCCTCAGTTGTCTTGGGTGAATTCCATCCCCATGGACTTGTGTGGGTCTAAGGTGCAAATGGTTTATAGCAGAAGGTTTACTGATGTGAAGCCCTTTAAGGGATAAAAGTAATAATTCTTGAAAAACTAAAAGTCGCTAAAAACTTTTTTTAAACTACTGAAATGTTATGCTTTCTGAAAGAAAGTTATTGGCACTTCCAGTCTATATTGTACTTAAATCAAGAATAGTTTAAAAACACTCAAGTGCAATAATGCAAAAGTCACTGAGCAGACTGACACTTTTTAGGGTGTCTAATAATTCACAAACAGTATGGATGTCTTTCATCTTCAAATAGACTGAAATGCTCACAATGGAGTCTCTTCTATAAATAATTCTCTCTTATTTAGAGAGGACAATGGAGCTTGAAGAAAGATTTGGCTAACTTGGCAGCAAAGAGACATTGCTACCCTGTGCATGACAAGTTATCAGGTTGGAAGATACTGTTCTAGTGATAATCAGTTCTGTAAAACTAGAGGATTACAGAGGATGTATCAGCACTATGTGGCTGATAAGCAAAATGACACTGAAAGGGCGCTAAATTGGGAGAAGCTGGCAACTTCCTTGAGGGCAGACAGGCCCTGCAGAAAGACATTGACAACTAGAGAGATGGGCAATCACCAACCATATGAAATTTAACAAGGGCAAGTACTGTATTCTGCACCTGGGATGGGGTTGTATGTATGGACTGGGGAATGAGAGGCTGGAGAGCAGCCCCATGAAAAGGGACCTGGGGGTCCTGGTCTATAGCAAATTGAACATGAGTCAGCAGTACCCTGGAAGCCAGAAGGGCCAACCCTGTCCCGGAGGGCACCAGGCAGAGCATCACCAACTGTGGGCAAGGGAGGGGATGGTCCTGCTCTGCTCTGCACTGAGGCAGCTCCACCTCAAGTGCTGGGGGCAGTTTTGAGTGTCCCAGTATAAAAAAGACATTAAAGTATTAGAAAGTGTTCAAAGGAGGCCGATGTTCAAAGAAAGAAAGGTGAAGAGTCTGGAGGGGAAGCCTTATGAGTAGCGGCTGAGGTCACTTGGTTTGTTCAGCCTGGAGGAGATTGAGGAGAGACCTCACTGCTGACTTCAACACACTCCTGAGGAGAAATGGAGGAACAGGTCTACTCCAGTGATCCCTACTTCTGTGATCAGTGACTGGACTTGAGAGAACAGCATGAAGCTGAATTGGGGGAGGTTTATTTGGTAGGATATCAGAAAAAACCTTTTCATCCAGAGGGTGGCTGAGCCCCAGAACAGGCCATGGAAGTGGTCACAACACCAAGATTGCCTGAATTCAAGAAGTGTTTGGACAATGCTGTCAGGTACATGGTGTGTCTCTTGTGGATGTCCTGGATAGGGCCAGGAGCTGGGCTTGATGATCCTGATGGGTGCCTCCAACACAGCATATTCTACACTTTATGAAAAATTTGTGTAATGACATGCAGTGTTTGCTTCTAAGGAGAGGCATTATATAAATGAGACGAGTTTAGCAAGTCATCAGCATTAAATTATAAACTACCATGTAGTACACTCTGCTCCTTGACCCCTTGAAAGCACAGAAAATCTTCACTGAAAAGCATGGCTTATATTTGCTACAGTACTTTAGGACTGAATTCTTGCTGAACTAAACTGGATGTGTCTGTAGTGAACTTGTGATTCACGCATCCTTTGTCCTCAAAAGAAGGGCACAGCTTAAACTGTGTCACTAACAATCAAAACAATAGTTAATACTTAAATCACAGTTGATTAAAATCACAACTAATCAGGTCCTGCTCCTAATTGAGGCCTGCTGAAGTCAAGTAACACTGATCTAGTGAGTCTCAAAAATATTCTCTCATCCATTTGACCGTCTCAAAAAATTGACATTATTTGCATGTTGTAAACCTCCTTTAAATCGTTTTGTCACATACTGTTATGCCAGATTTTCCTTTGTTAATTGGCACTTGGATTGATTGCAGTTCTTGATGCCAATCAGATTTGCTTTTGTAAGCAGGTAAGTAACTTGTAAGTGACATTTGCTAAACTTCTGTACCATCAAAGTACAGGGAATTCTTTTAGAAAGTCCTATAGGATTTACTTCAATTTCATTAAAAAATTCAAGGTATTTCCATTATAACACCTAAATATACAATAAAATGAAAAGGATCAGTTTGCTTTAAATAAAAAAGGTGATGAAAATTAAAAGTGTCCCTGGGAAAGCAATGCAGTAATTATCAATTTAGTCTAACTAACTGGAAATTTTGGTGCATGCATTAACCAACCACCTCTGATCATTATTCAACAGTCAGATTTTTCATATTTAGATTTCATTTAGAATGCAAAGTGAACTTGAGAATTTTCAAACCTCTGTGCCACAACATCTTTTGTTTTGAAGGCCGTTTGGGATTCTTAAGAATGGCTATCAACCTATGGTTGGTTTAACATCATATCATTATTATTGTCAATTCTTGTCACCACTGAAAACAACGGCAAAATTCAGTAAGGCCAGAATTTCATCTTATGTCCTCATGCTAAGCAGATGTCCTGTTCCAGCTGCTCAGGCTGTTTTGTCAGGCTGAAAAAGTCTGTGACTGGAACTGAGCAGCAATTTGGAGAAAATGAGTGAGGGAATGAAATGCATAAAACTCTCCAAGAGGTTAGGAAGAGACTTAGAGTAGAACTTTCAAATGGACTAAAATGTTCAGAGTTGAAGACTCTTCCACAGGGTATGTGATTTGTGAAGTCTGCCTTAAGAATGCAAAATCAGTCCCAAGCTCTTCATCTTAATCCCACAAATCCACCTAATGCCTCTGCAATGTAATTCTCCTAAATGCTGCTCTGTACTTCTGATTTGTGCAGCTGTAATAATTCTAAATTGCTGATCCAGCACTTTTTTCGAAACTAATAGTATGCACATCCTATATATCCAGAACAACCAGCTAATAGGTAATGGGCTTTTGTAGGATGTGTGAATTTTATACCATGTTCTGGCTACATATTCTGCTGAAGCAGCTTTCTTGTAAATGAAAGCCTGGCATTACTGTGTCATGAAGCTGCTTTGGTATGCATAATATGAACTGGTAAAGATTTCAACACTTTGTATTGTACCCCAGCTTGTATTTTTCTAGCAATAAGGTTTCATTAAGCCAGCTTCTGGAGACTGTGCTACAATTTTATTTAATTCTCTGCTCTGAATGGCTGATTTCTGTGATTTCATTAAATTATTTAAACTGAATGCCATTTCCTCCTCTGGGAGCTGTGCATGTTACCAGAATTAGAGTGCTTTGTTTTCTGTCTCCTTCATTCTCTCATTTTCTAACTACATTATCCATTCTATGTTTAATACTATGTGAAATTAACTGTAATGATGCAGGCGAAATTACTCAGCTTTCTATCAAATTACTATACAGCTGATGTATTCTAAATTACTAAGATCAATTCAAGATAAAGGCTATAGAGTTATGCAATCCTTATGCTACACCATATGCCACGTGTTTGCTGTTTGAGTGGAAAATAAAAGCTTCAACTAACAAATTTGGGATTTCAATATTTATGTATCTATATTTCTAAAGTTCAAAGGCACTAAATAGCAGATCTCAAATTACAAAATATATATTAACTTTCCAGAATATCTCCTCCTTCAATTTTCATGAACTGTATCTTTCATAAATATTTCCAGTTTGATGAGACATTTTGCCTGTGGGAATGGCACTCTGAGTAAGAGTCAAGATACTGCTGTGTGACAGACCATTCACTTGCAGTACTGTATCGAGACCAGAAATTCAGAAAAGCTGCTCCTCTTTAAAATTCAAGGAGAAGAGAATAGTAGTCATTTGAGTGCCAAAACCTTTAACTGATTTAAAAAGTAAGCTAGTTGAAGAAGACAATCAATAGAGTGATATATAAACAAAAGGGAATAAACATAAGAAGGAATAGATTGTTGATGCTAGAGGGGAAATCTGTGATTAAAGCAAATTCTTGGCAGAGTACAATTGACATTTCAATAGTAACTGTAGTGTATACACTTTTGGTACTAACAGATGCAGGCCCAAAACCTTTTGTCAAACCAGACTAGAATTTCTTATAGTAGCCATTTTTTCTAAAATCTTGGAAGTGAAATATTTACTCACCTAGAGGCTTCAATCCGGTACCAAAACCCATCATCAATGGTCAGATCTGGATATTCTACCCGTCCAACTCCAGATCCCACATCCCACAGGAAGCTCACCTTGCCTTTGCGCATCTCTATGGCCAGGAAGTCAGTCTACATGCAAAAGATGAAAATAGAAGTGATCTCATACTTTAACAAAGGAAGTTTTGCAGAACTTTTCACATTTCAGATCTAATGAGGCATAAGAAACCCACACGTACACAGCAGAGAATTAACATTAATTCTCACATTGCTCTAAAATGACACTCTCTTTTTCCTGTTTTTATTGGTTCAAACAAGGAATCTTAAGCTAAAGGCAGCAAATTATTTCTCTCAGTGATATGCAGAAAATGACTACCAGACTTACAGAATATTAATATTGCAGCCATCAATAGAAGGATTTAACTCAGAGAAACACTCTGAAACATCCATTGGATGGCAGAAAGATGTTGAGATAACGTGATGCCATCTAGCTTTTTCATTTTGTCTTCGATAAATAAAATACATGTTGGAAATGTTGGAAAATAGAATACTTTTCCCATTTACTGAATTATTATTGGTTATTCTAGAAGTCTGTCTGCTATAAGTCTCATGGGAAACTGAATCATTCACCATTATTATGCTTGAAATTGTAGTCTTGACTTAAAATTACAATAAATAGGAGCTTTGACAGATGCAATATGATTAGCTACTTCATTCCCTAGGGAAAACCCACAACCAACTCCAAAATTAATCTGGTTGCACTGTGAATTTTAAAGCTCTAATGTAGTTCATGTACAAGCCTGCAATTTCATATCTAATTAAAATAAAGAAATATTTTTAAAATTTGCTGGTAATATTTTAGAAATATCTATATTAATACCAAAGACGGTAAATGTCTAGATTATTTTAGACCCTCTACTACTGCTTTGAAGCCTCTGGGTGAAAAGAAGCCTTTCTCATCTTCTTTATTTGTCGGTCGTCTGATCTGATCGAGCAACTCTGACATGAAAGGCAGGAGACACACTCACAAACTTGGCACTCCCAAGGTAAAAAAGCAGATTGTCAGCAACTACAGTCTTCACATTGACAATGACGGTGTTGTATGTTCCCTTCTTTATTTCTGGTCTGTATGTGCGAATACAATTGCCTCCAGAGGATACGGACACTTTGATCTTCAAAAAAAGCACAACAGAAAGAATTCAGTTCACTGCTTATTATTCCAGAAATAACCATAGATGCTTCCAAATAGTTTTAAGACTATTATATTGTTTTTCCTTCACATTTTTCTGTTACATGTACCTGGGAGTTGCTTGGATACGTGAAGAAGGTAAAAATTGAATTTTCTTTCTGGGATTGTTTAGTAAAAGGAAATAAAATTTCCTTTTGAAAATCACCTTTAAAGGATGAACTGTGTAGATTAAAAATAGCTAGAAGATATACTGGTATATCTGATATGCAAGTAACAGTGGCATTCTAGCAGTACAGACAGTCTATAAGTAGAATATGCAGCTAGGAAAACAAGCAGCATTCCTGAAGGAATTACAGCATCTTGCTGTTGGGTACTCCTAATCTATTTTTCCCTCATAATATCTTTGATTACACCAATTTAAGACACTTTTTCACAATTATTTTTAAACCAACAGTTATGTCTATCACTGCTTTTACATAGTCCCTAATGGAGGTGGCATTCATAACTAAGTTTTATTTCCACAGCTGACTGACACATGCATTTGGATCCATGTATTGGTTTCCTCAGGCTCTGAGCACAGATAAAAACACTTTAATGTTTGCTTTCATAATGCCAGCACAGACATAATGACAATACAATGGTGTTTCAATCCCAGCTAGACATGTTTATGCATTAGAGGAAATGTACATAATGGTACCACCTTATGTTTATGGCAATCTCTGCTAAAAAGGAGATCCATTATAGGACCAAACTCCTAATTTCCTGAAATGCTGAACAGTTAAGTACTTCAAAGCCCTCAGAGAGAAGACGAGTGTAACAAAACATATGATTACTGTAGCCTGTCTTTCTGTTCTGTGCAGGTTTCATCACATACGTGGTGAAAACTTCTTTCACCAGTATCCTTCTACTTATCTTATCACTTCTTTCCCAGAATCCTATTATTATGTTGATTATTTTTTTGAACTATTTTTCAACCATTTTTGAGGAAGATTTCTCAAGTACCATCTACAAGATTCTTTTCCCTTTGGTACATAAGTCACAAGCTGAATAATCTCAGTATTAACCAGATGATCCTAGAGTTGACAATATTACTGAATGAGGGAGATGAAATCTCAGACTCAGTAAATGGACTAGAAATATATTCTTAAGTTCAAGTCTTAAGTGCAGCTACGGGATAGAGAAAAATCAAAAATATGGAAACAGCAGATATACTCAGCAATTTCAGTGAGTCTGAAATGGTGTAATTCTTGAGTAATGTCAGTTCTATGAAATGAAATCAGGGGCTTAATACCAGTGCTGAAGCAAAAAAATCCATTTTTTGTTTTCACTACAAATCAATGACTCTTCTGCTGTACTATCACCTACAATACCTCTTAAAAATAACCTTTTGAGATCCATTCCTACAGATGTTATTCGTTTAACACTAATGTTAATGTTTTAACTGAAGAAACAAGACACAGAGTGAAAATCATCAGAATACTCTTTTTTTTTTCCCTGAGAAATTATACTCCATTATTTGTTCTCTTTACACATGTTTAGAGTTCACACTGTAGAAAAGAAATAAAAAGTAGAAAATAAAATCCCAATACTCAAAAGGTCAATTTTTTTTGAGAAATGGGACTTACCGAATTTGCTTGCTTCCGAGCTTGGTTTATCAACTCTTTTATCTGAGAAATGTTTTTCCCTAAGTTATCCTGGAGTTCTTTGATTGGCTTGATTTTATCTAGCAGTCGATCTGCTTCCTTTTCTAGGTTTTTAATGCTGGAATCTGCATCAGCAACTTCATAAGAAAGAACAAGGCAGAGCTTTAGAGAATAGTGTCAGAGACTAATTATACATTGCAATAATAAAATCCAAGAAAATTCTGCATACACAACACTCAGAAGATTGTATATGGGACTATAAGGTACACACAAGCCAGGAAGCTACCTGAACAGAATAAGGCAACTTCAGAATGTTTAGAATCAAGTTAAAGTAGCAATAGCAGCAAACACTAGTGCTAGAGCAGGATTTTGAAGATGCAACTGTGCTTCAGGTCAGGATGATAGCTATGGAAAACATTTCCTGTAGCCAAATACATTTATCAATGAAATATTTGCTTTCTTCTTTTAAAAAAATCCCAAATTTTGAAGCAAAATGCTGGATTAATGAAAACTGGTTGGTTTCCATAAGTAATTTCTGAAATTACTGGATTAAAGTTAACTTGAAATGAATTCTTAAACTTACTATAATGGGCATAAATACAAAAAGGTTTTATTGTGGTCACAAGTTCAAAATTCTGTATGTGTACTGAAAGCAGATTTAAAAACAGTGACAGTAAATGGCAAATTATTTTTTTTTTTCAGGTGAACTAAATAATGTTACCACGATATTTTTGCCTTTCTTTTTCTTTACAGCTCCAATTCCTCTTTTGCCCCTCACCATAAAACTGGTGAATAACACCCCCTCTTTGACAATTCATCTGCAGATCTAAGGATTGCAACCCTTGGTTTGCATGAGAGCATAGATTTTTGTGGATGACACTGAAAGGGACAAACATGCATTTACCAGAAAGCTGCATATTACATGAAAATAATAACAATAATAGCAATAAAAATTATGCTTACATAAAGCATGAAAAACTGCACATCCAGTTTTTTGACCCAAACACTCATTCCAAAACCTTCAAGATGCTTCTTAAGGTTTCATGTAAGTTAAACTAGCTACCAAGTCACTCTATCTCAAAGTTTTCCAAAAGTAACTATTTAGCTATTTCAATGAATGTGAAACATAGAGGTCCATGCAGAGGCTTTGGGGGTAAGCAGTGAGTCATTGTTCACTGGAAAATGCACACTATAAGCTGCAAGTAAAAAAACCCCATACGTACAGATTTCTGCAGGCAAGATATGAAGACAAAGAAAAGAGAAAAAAACAGAGGATAACATAAGAGAGAGAAGATCACATTAAGAGAATATTCTGAAGATCTAAACAGAAATGTGAAGTAAGTGAAAGATGAGTCTATAAATAACTTTATACCTTTTAAATAGTTCGTCTCAATCAAAATGAGAATTCAGCACTTGAATTTTGACATAGACTATGTCTGCTTTTGCATTTAATCATGAATGCCAGCCTGTTCATTTCATACATTTGGAATGGTTCACCCTACATTACTTTAATCTCATTCTCTAATCTGAGTATCCATTAACATTTGGAGAATGACTGAATTGTGCTTCTGGAGAAGTTTAATCTCACAGTTCAGCTTTATCTGACATGAAACAGTTTGCAAGTAAGACCACTCTTCAGTGCAATCAAAATAATGGTGACTAAAGGACAATCAAGAGATTAAATTTCAAATTATCACTTCTAATCTAAACTAAAGTGCTAATGTACACACAGGATCAGAACACTTGAGCTGGGACAGATGGCCTTGTCTAGATTCAGCAGTGCCAAGAGGCCACTGCTTTAAGACTGCCTCCCAGTTGTTTCCCACTACCCTGCAACAGACCTTACAGATCTGCTGGTTCTATAACCTGCTGTAATCTAATCAGACTGTTTCAATCAATAACTACTTTTCATATTGTCTAAACTTGTGTGCACCAAATGGGAATTGTACAGGGGCTTACACATGTATCTCAGCTGATGAGAGATGGGAAACTTGCAACAGGCAGGTGGTGACAAATGGCCATTGGGATTAACTTTCACTTGTACAGCAACATTGTACAGCAACAATTGGCAGAGCATATTTGTCCACAGAATGAGAAGGTCAGCCTTCTAAACTGTATGTTTTTAGGTGCGCAGCTTCATCAAGTTGATGACAACCATCTGGGGAGCCCAGAATAGCTGAGAAATTAGTTCTTTGTAATTTTCTAAAGACGCTCTAGTTTTGTGGCTGTACACTCCTATATGAGAGATGGTCTAGAAATCTACCATAAAATGTATTATAGTATAAAATTCATTTTTATCCATCCTAACCAAAGTGAAAATGCTAAAGTAATTGTCACATTTAATAACAGAATTCATGGCAGAAAAAAAGAAAAAATGCTGACAAAATCCCATTCCCAGAATATTCTTCCTTTTTTAAGTATCTTCAGTGTTCTACCAAAAATAGTAACGTATATGAAAGAAGTCATGCATTTCTCCCAGGACTGATTATCTGATTGACTGAAGACAGATTTAGTGGAGGGTATTTTTCTTGAATCAGGCAGTGAATTGCCAGTCAGAATCTTTGATTAGTCACCTCCTAAATACTTTAAAAAGTGATCTGAGGAACAAATCTTCCCATAACATATTCATCCTGCTGACATAAGCTTTTCTTGCAACTACTAGCACTAGTCTTTAAGATCTAAAATTCTTTTCACAGAACTTTTAGCATTCAAGGGGACCTAAGTTCCTTTCTCACATATAAGAAGCCCAGAAAATAGAAGTACAGAGAGTTTTTTTATCCCAGCATACTGCAGTAATGCTATGTAAGTGAAATTCCAGAGTGTCTCTGTTTCATTCTGAGACAAGAAATGAAAACAACAAACTGAAAAAAAACACCACCAAACAACCAAAAAAGATCTTACTGTTCTTGATGGGATCCTTCACCACTGCATTTGTTTTGGCCACATCATCTGTAAGTTTACTGTAGTTTTTTCTCAAGCCCAGGAGATTCCGATTGAGGTCTTTAATTTGGGCCAGGACATCATTTGCAGTATCGTTGGCTTGTCTTGCCTTGTCTTTGGCTGCCTGTACCTTTATAGCCGTATCTGTAGGTAAAAAATGATAATGAAATGGTTGCCCAGAGTGCAGAAGTAACTTTTTGGAGTTAAGATATATATTTGTGCTCCAAAATACTCCACCCTTATTTCTAAAGTTTTGACTCTGAAAAACCCCCAAAATAAAACAGCACCTCAGAAATACGATGGAATCTTTAATAAACCATTATCATTGTCAGTCCTGACAAGAGAAAGAAGAGAGAACCCTGACTGCCTTTTTTCATCATATCTAAGTAGTTCCTTTTGGGTCGTTATTAGAGGTCATGCACCATTCTGGCTGAGTGAAAGCTGGAGTTACTGTGTTACTTCCCTCTCTTAGTCCCACAATTATTTTCAGCCACACCTTAAATTATACCATCACTGCACATGTGGGTCCTTGTCCCACATGTGATCTGTCTATCTCATCCTGAATCTTTCTGATTATATCTGTTTGTATAGCAGGGACATAAGAATTACTAGTTTAAGCTGCTCTCTGCTTTATCAAATCCATGAACAAGATATATGACAGAGTCATTTTCTCTCCCTTCCTCATTTGATCATTTTCGTGTTGGGCAATTTACTCACTTTTCTTATCCATGCCATTTATTTGCTCTGAATTTCATTCTTAATACTCATCTGCTTGTTTTTATGAGTGTCCTTGTGCAAAGAGTAAGCACCCTGTAATTCTAATCTGCCAAGAGTTTATGACATTGCTAATGATTGCATAATTCATATTATTTTTACTTGTTCCATATTTCGTATTCTGTGTCCTAAGGTTAACAGGCCTTAGAGGTCCATTTGGGTTGACTGAGTCATCTATCTGTGCTCAAGACAAATACCCATGGCAGTATCTTGACCAAAACCCAAGAAATGGTACATGATGAGCATGAAATATTAAACCACTTATTTTCTGAGCACTGATTTCAAGGATTATTAAATCTAAGCCAAAACTTTTCAGTTAGCTGGAATCTCAAAGCCACAAAAATGTACAAGATGAATAGTAAATTAATTGTTTTTCATGCTAAGGGCTTACTAGCAGTCTGAACCTTCCAGACCATCAGAAATCAGACAGAATACAGATTTTCTTCAGAGAATTTTCTTAAGGTGAAACTTCAGTTTATAAAGTGCTCCTTGGAGAAAAATTCATAGCAAAATAAATTGATGTAAAACATTTAATTTTTTTAAATGTTCAGTTCACTATCCATTATAATGAAAGTGCGTTGTAGCTCCCTGTCCCTTGCTATCACAATGCAAAGAAGCTAACATCCCAGGACTTTGGGATTTTAATGAGTATTACATTAAAAAAAGAAGTCTATACAGAATGAAAAATGTGCTTATGCGAGACACTGGAATGCTGAAGGTTAGTGACTCAAGCAATGGTCCATTGACAAAAGCAGCAGGTTGCTATGCTGAGGTCAGGAAACTCCTAAACTAAGGGAAGAAGCAGAGTTTTGGGTGTGTGGTGGTGAAACCTCTGATTTGCATATGAACAGCCCAGCTGTCTCACCCATCACCAGAGGATGACCAAAACAAGGTGACCCTTGTTTAGCAAGGAGATCTTTTTTGAGCTAGATTAGGAAAAAGGCCAATAAGAAGCAAATCATGTGGAGCTGGGATATTGCTTTTTATCATGCCAATATCCTCACTTACACAGCTGACTGTGGTGTAAAACTCTTCTCCCTGGGAGTATGTATCAGGACATTCACACAGAGGCCTGAAGGTGTTCATCCCTTCTGAGAACACCTCACTGGCCCAACTACACCGGCAGGAGTACTATCAGTCATGTCTTAGAAGGGGTCAAAAACTGCCAAAAACCTCAGACTCATTTCTGGGACCTTCCACCAGAGGACAGCACATGACCCACAGTGTTGCATCAAACAGGGGAGGTACCTGGGAGTTCCCACCTGAACCTGAAGGTACCTTAACCCACAGAACTTTATGTTGTGAAGGGTTTTCCCCACCCTGGATGGACCAAGACTGTGACCATCAATTTGACCAAGGGACATATAAGTTACAACAATCAAGTCTTGTTGATGGATCCACATGCGGTGGAACTTATCCCCTCCACTAACCCTTTCCTTGCCTTGCTTTGCCTTTGCCTTTCCTTCTCCTTTCCTTTTCTTTTCCTTTTCTTCTTCCTTATTGTTAGATTTCTGTAGCTAATAACCAAAACAGCTACATACCTCCTTTCTACTGCCACCAAACTGTTCCAAAATTAACCTGCCATGTTTATATGTGTATATATACATGCACATATACATCTATCTATCTATCTATCTATCTATCTATCTATCTATCTATCTATCTATCTATCTATCTATCTATCTATCTATC
>VZUI01056667.1:0-10253 GCA_013401135.1 Cettia cetti | reverse complement strand
CCATCCATCCATCCATCCATCCATCCATCCATCCATCCATCCATCATCCATCCATCCATCCATCCATCCATCCATCATCCATCCATCCATCCATCCATCCATCCATCCATCCATCCATCCTTCCATCCATCCATCCATCCATCCATCCATCATCCATCCATCCATCCATCCATCCATCCCTCTGCTGTGAAGGGCTCCTTGGCCCGGTGTCCTCCCCTCCCTCAGGTGGGCACACACCTGTGCACGGGCAAATCCCAGTTTAGCACTGATCCTGGGAGGGCAGCAGTGCTGGAGCCCGGCTGGAGCAGAATTAACCCCCTCACCTATCTGCCCGTTGTAGCAGCCTCCCAGCATGTGATACCAGTCCTTGGGATTGTACTCCAGGGTCACCAGGGCGGACGAGGGCTTGAGGGTGAGCTCTGGGGTGTAGGGTTTTTCTGCCAAGGAGGGATGAGTGCAGAGCAAAGGGTGAAGGCAGCTCCCCAAAAGCAGCCCCCATCACGTTCCCTGACACAGCTGTGCAGGATGAGGTGCCCATGTCACCGGGAGCTGGCCTGGGGACACACCCCAGTACACAAATCTCCTGCATTCCCACCCCTCCTCTTTGTCCTTCTCACTCCAAAATACATCAGGTGTGAGCCAGGCCTGGAGAGATCAGGGCAAGTCACCCCAGGCTCCTGCTGCCTCTTTCTTTGTTACCAGCTGAACCACATCAACACAAGAACCTCATCTTGTGAGACAGGCTCTGCTGCCAGCCGTGGCTCTGGAGCCATGGAGTGGATTTTAGTGGTTGTTTCCACCTTCCAGCTCCCATTTCTCCCTGTTTCTGCACTGCTGTGTGGGCAAAGCAGGAGGCTCCCCCAGGGGCCCTCCCCGGGGTGCTGCAAGGCCTCATTCCACTCTCTGAGACACAAATTCCCTCAAATTCCCCTCAAATTCCCTCAAATTCCCCACAAATTCTCTTCCCTTGTCTCCTGGTGGGCTTGCCCTTGCCCTTACCCAGATCCCAGATGTAGGAATCAATGTTCATGTCCCTCCTGCTGTCCTGGAAGTCCAGGCTGCAATAAGCCACGGCCACTGACGTGTTCCCCTCGGGGTGCCAGGAGATGTGCGTGGCCATCCTCCTGATGGCATTGGGGTCCCTGTGGGGTGGCACAGCAGCCAAGACAGGTCAGTTTGCACATCCCTGAACACCTCCCTGAGGGAATTGTGGGAATCACAAGGAAACCACTCTGTAGCCCTCAAGCCTTGAGTGCAGGAAATGATTCTCCCGGGGGGTTGGGCAGGGGGAGAAGAGTTGATGATTTCATTGTCTTTCCGGTCATACCTTTCTAAAAATCCAATTATCTTACTGGATCTGACTCCTAAACACCCCTGATGTGGAAATTAACCTTTGAGGCACCAAAAATAAGAAGGAAAATCTAAAGGCACCATCAGGAGGTACTCAGAGCTGAGACCCTGGTTCCCATCCCCAGATCACCTGGGCAGGGCGAGGGGCAGGGATGGAGTGATGGAGCAGGGAGGGTTCAGCAGGTCTCCCCACCCACAAACTGCACCAGGACCATCCCATACCCACTGGGATTTAACTCCTAAACTTTTCCCACTTTCTATGAAGCTGGTTTGATCCTGCTGTGGCTCTGGTGACCCCCCCAGCTGTGCTACCTGAAGACATTGATGATTTTGGCTGAGGGATGCTCCTCCTCCTCGTCTTCCTCCTCTTCCTCCTCAAAATATTCCTCGTAGATGTCGATGGTGTTGTTCTGCCTGATGTAATGCTCCACCAGCTGCAGGGACAACATGGCCGTGTCTCTGGGGGGCTCAGGGGGGCTCAGGGGGGCTCAGGGCAGGGTCTTACGGAGCCAAGGCGCTGCACAGTCCTGGTGTAGACCTCTTCCCTCTCCACCTCCTCCCGGTAGCGGCTGGTCAGCTCCGGGTTTTTGGGGTCCACGTGCTTGGGCCACCCCCCCTCCACGTGGTTCACGCCCCGGACGGACACCTCCACCCGCTCCGTGTTCACCTGGCCGTGGGGACACGCAGGGGTCAGAGGCCCTGAGCACAAAAGGCGCCTGACACACCTTGTCCCCTCGGGCCAGCCGCCCTCCACGCGTCTGACACCCCAAAATGTCCCCTCCGCCTGGGGAGGGGGTGTCCCGTACCTCGTGCAGGGCCATGACAGGCCCCTCCTGCACGGCAAAGTCCACGGGGTCCTGCGGGATGAAGTCTTCGGCCAGGCTGGGGTCGGGAGGGATGTCCACGGTCACCTCGGCCAGGAAGTCGGAGAAGCTGCAGGGCCGCCCGAACTCGCTGCGCTTCCGCGCGTACTCGTACCTGATCTCCATGGTGGGAGGGGAGGGGGGGGACCACGGGGCCTGGGGATGGAGGGTCCTCAAAGGGAGCCCCACAAAGGAGTGGGGGACTCAGGGGTGGAGAGCTCCAGAGGGGATGGAGGGCCTCAGGGAAGCCTAAAAGGGAGCAGCGGCCTCAGGGAGGAAGAGAGAGTTCCAAAAGAGAGTGGGAGGCTCTGAGAGGATCCCAAAAGGGAGTGGGGTTTTCAGGGATGGAAAGATGGACCTGGAAGGGAGTGGGGGATTCAGGGAGCTCCAAGAAGGAGCCAAGATTTCAAGAATAAAGGGCCCCAAAAAGGAATGGGAGCCTCGGGAAGACTCAAATGTGAACAGAGACCCTGGAGAGGGAGGATGCTGAAAGAGACTGAGAACCTCAGGGATCCCCAGAAGGGAATGGGATCTTGGATGGAGGAGCCCAAAAGGGAGTGGGGAGCCCCAGAAGACAGTGTGTGCCTTGGGAATGTCCCAATAGGGAACAAGAACCTGAGAGTCCCAGAAGGTCCCAAAGGGAACGGGAACCTCAGCAAACCCTAAATGCGAGCAGGGATCCTGTGGAGGGAGGACCTGAGAGGGGCTCAAAAGGCAGCGGGAGCCTCAGGGAGCCCCAAAACGGAGCAGCGCCTCAGGGACGGGGTGATGAAGTGCCCAGGGTGCCAGGAGACCCCGCGGAAGCCCCGGCACCCCGGTAACGGCGGTCCCGGCCCGTTCCCGGTGCGGCCTGCCCGGGGAAGCGTCGCCGTTGCCAGGCAACAGCTTCAATCTCCGTCACGTGACCCCATCCCAGCGCCGCCCTCCCCGCAATGGCGGCGGCGCGACGTCACGTGACTGCCGCCATGTTGGGAAGGTCAGCTCAAAGGCGCCCCAAACACTGATTATCCCTCCCCAAAAAACCCGCACGGGAGAGATTAATTTAGTCCAAGTGTTTATTATCTTTTCCCCCAAAAGGGCACATACAAACCCAGCCGGACTCCAGCTCCCAGCCGGAGTCCTTCGGTTAGTTCACATGCGGTTACAACAGCTCTTCTACCAGTACCATTACATGGAAACGTTAAAAGCCAAAAGAATAAAAAAAAAAAATCCCTCGGGATTTTCCTCGAGGGGAGGGATGCTAGTCACGGGGAATGTGGAGAGGGGGAGTCAGGGGGATGTCCTGGTCCTGGGTGGGGGCACACCCACTGCCCTGTCTGCCCCCTTTGGGGGTCTGGGTGGGATGGGACAGGGGGTCCATCCCTGCTCCTGGAGGAAGGGGCCTTTCCTGGGGATCCATGTGTCCAAGGGCAGCCCCAAAGGGCCAAGTTCAGCTAGTACTGCTCTCCCAGCTCCTCAGCCTGGAGCCCTGGAAATCCTGGATGAGCCTTCCAGGGTGGCAGATCCTTGTTGTCCCTTCCCAGGCACCTTGCCCGCCCCAAGGATGCCCCATTAGTTCCTGTCCCTCTCCCAGTGGATTTGTGGTCACTCCAGGCTGCAGGAGGAGGGGAGCCTGCCCCAGCCCACACCTGCCCTGGGGAGCCAAAAAGAGCCTAAACCCACCCCAAAACTTGCTACAAACGCCACTGCAGTGACCCCTCTCTGAAACAGAGCCACCGCCTCCCACAGCTCCCAAATCCCGGGGGCACGGCAAAGGAAAACCAGCGAGGCTAAAAGATCCGTAATTCCTCAGCCCGGGGGCAGCGAGGGGGGCATGGGACAGCCGGGAAGGGGCGTTGGGAAGGGGTTGGGATCACTAGTGGTTGGTGCTGCATTGCTACGGGAGCCCCTGCCCGCACCCGGAGGCGGCGTGGCCCGGGATTTGTGCTCCAGAACATTCCCGAGCTGGCGCAGGGACAGGAGAAGACACCGGAGCCCCCTCTGCGCTCCCGGGAGCCCGTAAGGCAGCAGGATTCGAGTCCGGGGGGCTGCCGAGGGGAGGGGGGTGCTGGGGGGGCTCCAGGCTCGTCCTCCAGCCCCCGCCGTGTCTCCTACCCCGTGTTCTCTCCCCGGGCTCTTTGGTTTCCCCACGGAATCTCCTCCTAGGCCGAGAAGTCGCCGCGGTGCCGGACGTGCTCATCGGTGACCGCCAGGTACGTGGCTCTCATGCTCGGGGAGTACTGGGGGGGCACACGGGGGTCAGCACCCCAAAACACCCCACCCCGCCCCTATGCTGCCCCGTGGATCATTCTCATCAGGATTAATCCCAAATTTATCTGCCAGGTGGGCATGGAAAGGGTCAGACCCTGCTCTCAGCCTCTCTGAGGGCTGGGGGAGACAAGACCCACCCCCCCCCCCCAAAAGCCAAGAGCCTTCAAGCCTGTCCCCCTCTGTTTCATCCCTTCCCAGGTTCATCCTCTCCCCCTTCCCAGCTTCACCCCAGCAGAAAATTCATCCCAAATCTGCCCGTGGGGGTGTGTCTGTGGGATACTAGCCCAAGCCTCCAGCCCCCCCAGCATCATTCCTCCAGGATTTCACAGCAGGGAGGATCACCCCAGCCAGGCATTAAGGAAGATTATTCCGAGTTTGTTATTCTGGCCTCGGAAAGTCTTTCCTCAGGGATCTGAATCCTGGGTAAATTAGACTATTCAGAGCTGGGAGAAGCGCTCCAATTAATCCCCCCACTTGTGTCCCCCCCCCCGGGAGGAGGCTCTCGCCAGCTGCCAGGTTTGTGAGATGGGATCCAAGCTTCCACCTGATGGAAAAAATCATCCCTGGAGGAGAGGGACACAGTATTCCTGCCATGGCAGCATTCCTGGAGCCGTGTCCTGACTGGCAGGGCTTTCACTGCTCCAGGGATGGAGATAGGGACCAGCATCCCAACATGCAAGAGCTGAAAATCCTCCTGGAATGTGGCTGGGCACAAAATGTGGCCCTTTGTCCCCCCTCCCTGAGCTCTCTGCATCCCAAAAGCCAAGCAGGAAAAGGGGATGGAGGGAGGCATGGAAGGGTGAGGAGGAGGCGACCCCCAGGATAAGGGGGGAGAAGGAAGCGGCTGGACTTACTCTTGATGGGCAACTTATCTCCAAAATAATGGATGCAAAAAATTAAAAGAAATCACAAAAAAAAAAAAAAAAAAAAAAAAAAAAAAAAAAAAAAAAAAAAAAAAAAAAAAAAAAAAGACAAGGAATAAAAAATAAAGCAGCAATACCAGACAGGGCAGGATTAACGAGCAGGGAAATGGGAACGTGAAGGGAGAGACTGCGAGGAGCGTCCTCTGAGAGCCAGGATGGAGAGGAAACACAGGGAAGGGAGGGAGGGAGGGAGGGGAGGGTTATTTTGGTGTCCCCCAGCACGTGGCTGTGCCCCCTCCCTGTGGGTGGCCAGGAATTGGGTTAGAGCCAGGCAGAGAGGGCAGGAGGGACCAGGATCTGCCCCTGTCCCATCCTGGCGAGCGGCTCCCGGTGACCCAGAGTGGCTGCCCAAGGTGACCCTGCTGGGATGTCACAGGGATTTGGCCTCGTCCTGCCATCCTACCGTGGGGGGAGGAGAGCCTCTGCCGATGAGGGGCACGTTCTCGTAGCGGGGGTTCCCTCCGAAGAGCACGGCCTGGTTCCTGGGGGGCACAGCGAGACCCCCGTCACCCGCTGTCCCCAGCACGGCTCCCTCCCCGCGCCGGGGCTGGGGGGTCTCACATGTACTCGGAGACGGGGGCGTTGGACACGGTCTGTGCCGGGGGGTGCAGGCTGCTCTGGCTGCCCAGGCTGCTGCTGTAGCTGCAGAAGCTGCGCAGCTGCCCCCGCGGCGGGCGGTGCGTGGCGATGCGCCGCGCCTGAGGGTTGAAGGGGTCCTCCTCGTCCATGTCATCGTAATCCCGCTCCCTGCGGGGACAAGTCGCTCGTGGCCCGCGTCCCAAAGGTGGCCCTGTGGCCAGGCTGAGGGCAGGGGGCTGGGGCAGGGCTCTCTGGGCACACCCACCGCCCGACCAGCTGCTTCCAGGCCCGCGGGGCCGCGCAGATCACCGTGGAGAAGGCGGCGGCCGCCAGCAGGGAGAAGAGCCCGAGGTAGAGCAGCCCCTCCACGCCGTCGTAGCAGATCCCGATAAGGCCATCCAGGTAATCCTGGCGGGACACAGGCAGGGCAGCGCTGGTGGCACCGCAGGGGCACCCCAGAGCTGGGCCCCAGTCAGCCCCCCCTCACCTTGTGCAGCCCCCGGCAGTCCAGCAGGGCTGTCAGCTGGTGCAGGCTGGTCTCTGAGGAGTTGAGGAGCTGCTGGACCCCCAGCAGGTCTTTCTGTGGGAAAAGGGGGGGTCAGGGAGCTCTGGGGAGCAGAAGGAGGGATGGGGATCCCCTGCTCTCCCCTCCTGTACCTCAGCTGTTGGGAAGAGGGGCAGTGCATATTGGATGAGCCCCTGGATCTGGATCTGCATGGTGGTCAGCGAGCGCTGGAACACCGTGAGAGCCTGCAGGGAGGAGCGGGGAACAGTCACAGAGCCCCCCAGCCCCAGGCAGCGCCAAGGGCAGTGCCCACCCCCCTGTACCTGCTGGAAGGGGCTGCTCAGGCTCTGGTCACAGTACAGGTAATAATGAACCACCTCTGCAGGGAGAATGGGAACATCAGCAGGAGCAATGTCCCATGGCGGGGACAGTGGCAGTGGGGGGCACCAGACCTCCAGGTGGGTTTTGGGGTCCCTGCCTGTGCTCACAGCCAGCTCTCACCTGCGCTGATCTCATCGTCCGTCTGGTTCATGATGAACTTGTCCGGGGCCACGCAGAAGTCACTGGTGCCCTGTGGGGACAGAGGGACCACACTGGTGCTCAGGGTGCTCGGCACAGCCCCAGCCAGCCCTTCCCTCCCCTCCTGCCCCGCTCACCACCGCGGCCGCCGTGTCCACGGCCATGGAGGCCCAGCTGAGGCTCAGCATGAGCAGCCCACAGCACAGCATCCTGCAGGGAGAGCACGAGTGGGGAGCGTGCCTGGGGGTCCCCGTGAGCCCCCCCAGGCCATCCCAGGGTACTCACATCACCAGGAGGCAGCGGGAGTGCTTGGCCAGCCCCAGGCAGGCCAGCAGGCAGACGGTGAGGACGAGGATGAAGAAGAGCAGGTAAGCCAACCACCTGGGTGCAGAGGAAGGCTCTGTCACACACTGCCACCTCCCCAGCCCCGCCAGAGCCCTCCCAGAACGCTGGAGCTCACCGGTAATACTCGACATAGGCGACCTGTCCCGACAGCTCGGTGAGGTCAGCGCTGACGCCCCGCCAGGCCGGCAGCCCCTGGAGCTGCAGGACGATGCTGCCAGCCAGCTGCTGAGTGAACTTGAGGGTCTGCACGTAATCCCCCCGCGAGGCCAGGAGCTCGTTCAGCCGCGCCAGGTGCTGCTCCAGCCCTCCCTGCATCTGCAGCGTGGTGCTGGCAACCTGCGGCCAGCGGGATGGTCGGCACCCACCGGCCTGGCAGAGCCATGTGCCCCATCCCTGGAACGCTCTTCCTCCAGGAGAGCAGCTCCACCCCAAGCCTCTGTGCCTTCAGAGGAGCCCTGCCATGGCCCCGACCCGGCCCTGCCGGGCCACAAAGCTCCCATTCTGTGGGGTGACGTCACCCTCCCGCGCTGGGCACAGCGCAGCCGCCCCGGGGGTTCGGCCGGAGCAGCCCTCCCTGGTGCTTTGAGCAAACCCAGAACAGGGGATTGGTGCACCCCAGGGGCTGGGGACCCTCCCTACCAGGGAGTCGATGCCAGTGAGGGTCTGGTTGGCGTGGTCCAGGGCATAGAGCAGCTGGAAAACGCCGTCGTTGGTCTCGCTGTTCCCGTAGAAGCCGATGCCGACGGCCGCGCTGTGGGCAGAGAGGGGACCCTGATGAGAGGGGAGGCGTTGGGACCCTGGCCACTGAGAATTTTACACTTTAATCCCGACTCTGGCAGAAAAAGAAGATAAAAAGCAACAGGGAGGGACACGCTCACCCTGTGACACCGGCTGGACAGGGGACGCTCCCAATGTTTTTGGGGGACAGCCCACCAATGGCAGGGCAGAGACAAAGAGTGGCACAGGGACAGCGCCATGATGGGAACCTGCTCCTGCTGGTGACAGGGGCCTGGGGACAGCCGGAGCTGCTCTGTGAGCACGGTGGCTTGGAAGCTCCTCCCGCCAAACCCCGAGAGATTGAGGGCGGAGGGGCTGGGCCAAGCAGATTAGGGGGATCCGCTGGAAGCGCCGTGGCTCCTGATGAAACCTTTGGCTGGGAGAGGAAGCAGCTCCCTGTGGAGAGCTCCCCACAGCTGCTGCAGAGCTTCCCACGGAGCCGGGACGGAGCTCAGAGCTGGCTCTGAGCACAGAGGTGCCCATGGCCATGTCCTGGCCGGGCACGTGCCCACACGTGGCAGGTGCACACGGTGCTTGCCAAACCCGGTACAACCGACAGACACCGGCCTGCTAACGGCCACCAAGAGGCTGCTGGGGGGGTTCAAAGTCCCCGGGAGCTGCAGAGTGGCCCCCTGCCGTGGTGGGGGGGCTGGGGGCAGCTCGCTGAGCTCATTAGTGCCGTTTCCCTGCCTGCCTGTTTGCCTGCTCCGTGCGAGGCTCGCAGGCAGCCATCTCGCTCCGCCCCGGCAAAGCAGCCCCTTTGTCTGGAGCCAGGGTCGTGGCCAGGCAGCCAAAGGGGCCCGTGGCCCATCCTGTTCCCCCCCAGGCCACCAACGCTGGGGGACACTGGGGGTGGCTGCCCTGGGGGTCCTCCCAGCCATGGCTGCCCCGAAGCGAGGTGGGCTTGGAAAGCCCCCAGAGCAGTGCTGGGTGAAAAAGCGTCCCCTTGTCTAATTGCTGTGGTTGCAATTAAGGTCGGGCACAAGGGACCTGCCAGCTGGGTCACGCTGCCACCCGCCATCTGCTCTGGGCTGGGATTAGCGAGCGGCCAGGCTCCCGCCCGGGATTAGCAGGGAGGCGGCACAGCCGTGACGGGGATGGGGACGGGGCTGGCCCGCAGCTGGTCCCTGGGGCTGCCCCAGCAGCTGCACGGGAGGAGGCAGGGATGGAGCACGTTTAATTGCACAGATCTAATTAAAGCGACTCGTGGCTGGAGCACAGAGTCCCCTCAGAGTCCCCTCGGTGAGAGGGGGACAGCAGCAGGTCCCTGTCCCTGTCCTCACCAGCAGATGAGCCCGGCGGTGACGGCCATCCAGGTGACACAACACGAGGGGGGCCGCTTGGTCTCGGGGTCCTGGTCCCTCTTGCAGCAGCACAGGCAGATCAGGTACACGGTGAGGAAGAGGAGGTTGAGGCCGAGGCACACGGCGGCCACCAAGCCCAGGAAAAGCAGCGACTGGGAGGAGAGAGGGGACAGTCAGCAGCCGTGCCCGTGATCCGCCGATGTGCCCGGGATGCGGCCGCGTTCAGCGCCCCACGGGACTGTCACGTGGGGAAGAGGAAGTGTCCCTGTCCCCGTCCCCATCCCAGTCCCCATTCCCACGCAGGGCCCCCCAAGCCGCGGTGGCCGAGCCGGGGGTGCAGCCGCCCCTTGCCGGGGTGTTGGGACACCCCCGGCGCTGCTCCCCTCCCCGGTTCGGGGTCACGGCGGGCCGTGCCCCGGGATGCCGCGGCGGCTCCGGGAGCGCGGGGCAGGGGCTCAGGAGGACCAAAGGGAGCGGCGGGGCCGGGAGGGGAGCGGCGGGGCCGGGGGTGCCGGTGCCGGCCGGCCCGAGGGGGGGGGGCCGGGCGATGAAAGGCGCTTTGTGCGCCGTGAGATCAGAGCTGGCACCGGGAGCCGCCGGGGAGCGGCGCGGGGGGCGCGGGGCGAGCGGGACCCAGCGCGGGGAGGGCCCGGGGGGCGCGGGGGTCCCGGGCCGGTACCTGCTGGTAGTCGGGGTCCTGCGGGCGGAAGGTGCTGGGCACGGGCTGCAGGTTGGGGCCGCGGTGCGGGAGCCCGTGCAGCCAGGCCGCCCACCAGGGCGCCAGGTAATCGGCGCGGGCGGGCCCCATGGCGGGCCGGGGTCGCCGCCGCGCTGCCGG
>VZUI01056666.1:0-22420 GCA_013401135.1 Cettia cetti | reverse complement strand
CTTC
The DNA here is from genome assembly GCA_013401135.1 of Cettia cetti. NCBI lineage: Eukaryota > Metazoa > Chordata > Aves > Passeriformes > Sylviidae > Cettia > Cettia cetti. The sequence goes on along the minus strand of VZUI01056666.1, from coordinate 22,416 downwards.
CGCCCGCGCCGCGCATGCGCGCCCGCCCGCCGCGCGCCCCCTGCCGGCCGGGCGGAGCGGCCGCAGCCCGGGAGCCGTGGAACCGGTTTATTGTCCCGGACCGCACCGGGAGCGGAGCGGAGCGTCCCGGGGCGGCGATGGGGCTCCGGGGAGTGATGGAGCTCCGGGGATGTGTTGGTGCTTCGGGGATTTGATGGAGCTCCAGGATGTGATGGAGCTCCAGGATGTGATGGAGCTCCAGGACGGTGATGGAGCTCCGGGGATGTGGTGGAGCTCCGGGGATGTGGTGGAGCTCCAGGGTGGTGGTGAAGCTCTGAGCATGTGATGGAATTCCAGGGTGCTGATGGAACTCCAGGGCGTTCATGGAGTTCCGGGGATGTCATGGAGTTCCAGGGATGTGATGGAGCTCTGAGCATGTGATGGAGCTCCAGGGCGCTGATGGAGCTCTGGGGGTGCAATGGAGCTCTGAGCATGGAGCTCCATGGAGCTGTGGGCGCGGCCCTGGGGTTCCGCAGGCTCCTGCGTGCCCGTGCCGTGCCGTGCCGCGGTGCCTCCCGGTGTGTGGGTGTGTCCCGCGGGGCGGCGGCAGCGCCGGGCAGGGCTCAGCGGGCGGTGCCCGCGCTCAGCACTCCTCGTCGGCGATGTCCAGGATGCCGCCCAGCAGCGCGGTGAAGGTGGGGCGCTCCTCAGGCTTCTGTGGGGCGAGAGGGGAGCCTGGCTGGAGCCCCTGCCTGCTCCAGCAGCGCCCTGAGGAGCTCCCTCACCCCGGCGGGGTGGCCAGAGGTGTCAGCAGGGGTGAAAGGCACTGACCTCGTGCCAGCAGCTGTACATGATGGCATAGACCCGCTCCGAGGCCGCCTGCGGCCGGTACAGGCGCAGCCCTTGGATGACGTGCTCGGTTGTCTCGCTGTTATTAAACCTCTCGTAAGGCATCTTCCCCAGGGAGTAAACTTCCCACATCAGGACGCCTGTTGGGGGGAACAGCAGGGAGAGCTCATGGCATTGGAGCACCTGTGCCTGCACCTGGTCTGCAGAGGCGTTCCCAGCCTCCAAATCGTCAATGCTGTGCCCTTACCAAAGGACCAGACGTCAGACTTGCTGCTGAACTTGCTGTACAGCAGCACTTCAGGAGGAGACCACCGCACTGGGAACTTGGACCCCATGGAGCTTGTGTACTCATCATCCAGCACGTACCTGCAGCAGGAAAATGGATCAGGGTGCCTCACTTGCATTTCACATTTTGCTCCTCCACAGAACTGACCAAGCTCAAAAGGAAAGGGCAGCTCAGAATGACCAGAGGTTGCAGCTCTGCATGGGTTTCAGCAGTAAGTGTGTCTTAGGATTGCAGAAGAGATTGGCTGACATGGAAACACAGCAGAAAAGGGATGTGGAGAGAAAGCTGCAGCCAGGAGAATACAGGGAGGGGAAACAAGATGCAAAGAGAGCGGGGAAAGGGCCAGGGGCAGTAAGAAAGGGATGGTGGAAAATGGAGAGGCAGAAAGTTGAGCCAGGCAGATGAAATGGGAAGACAATGGGAAAGCAGAGCTGGAGGGTGATGGGGACAAAGACTCAAGTGTAGAAAGTGACAGGCAAGTGACACAGACACATCTACCAGACCTGGAAAGACCAAAATCTGACACTTTCACAATTCCTTGGTCGTTCACCAAACAGTTTCGAGCAGCCTGTGAATGGAGAGGTGGAGACAGTTACTTCTACCTGCTCTTCCCCCTCCCATCCCCCTGTAGCAGGTGAACTTCATCTCATCCCCACCCACCAAACACTTCACCTCACTTTGTCCTGCAAGTTCACCTGGACTAGGGCAAGCTAGAAAGTCCTCAGCAGAGAGCAACCAAGGCCTCCAAGCTATTTATCTATGTAGGGGTGACTTCCCTGGTGGGATTTTGCCTGAAAAAAGCATCCACAGCCCTACCAGGTCTCTGTGCAGGAACTGCTTGGATTCCAGGTACTCCATGGCTTCACAGACATCCTTGCACATCTCCAGCAGCTCGGCAGGCTGGAAGCGCTGCCGTGATTCCCTCAGGAAGTTCAGGAGGCAGCCATAGGCCATGTACTCAGTGATGATGAAGATGGGACGCTGCTTAGTGCAGACCCCGTAGAGCTGCACCAACTTCTCATGAGACAGGTTCCTGTGTTGGGGACAAAGGCAATTCTGAGCATCTAGAAAGCCAGGCAGCAAAGGAAGAACCTGTGAATAAGGAGAATTTGGGAAGGGAAGGTGCTTTTGGCCCAGCTGACAGTGGAAAACATCACCAAGAAATCAGCACAAAACCAGTGGGATCTTGGATGCATTTTGTGGAGTATGGACTGCCCAGGACTGTCCCTCCACACCTCCCAGGAGTACAGCCATTCTGGCAAGGAGCATCTAGCACTGACCTGCATGGTGCTCACCACTTACATCATGACTTTGGCTTCATCAATAAACTCGTCCTCTGACATGGAGCCCTCCCTGATCATCTTGATGGCAACGTTGTACTGGCCTCTCCATTTCCCGTACTTCACCACGCCAAACTGCCCTGTCCCAAGTTCCTTCAGGAAGGTCAGATCCTTGGGGTCGATCTCCCACGACCCTAGGACAGAGTGTGAGTGTAGTGTGGGTGCAGGTTACCTCCCTGCACGGTGCTCCCAGTCATCTGCTCTAGCAAGCCCAAGAAAGGCTCACAAGCATTTGCTGCCTGAAAAAGCAGCCACAAAATCCACAAAATCGGAGACCTGTTCCTCCAGGGGATGGGAGCAAGGCAGCTTGTGGAGTCTTTTGGTCAATACTGTCACCAGAGGGCAGTTGGGAAATGTTCCTGGGAAGGCTATGAGCCATAGATCCCAGCCTGGGGCAGTTCCTGCCAGCAGGAACAAACCCTGCAACCAGGGAATTGTGAGGTAGCCCAGGCTGACTTACCATAGCCAAGGCCAGCTGTGGAAGGAGCACTTTTCTTGTGCTGAGACACAGGGTACTTCAGTCTGGATATGAGCCCTGAAACACAGCAGCAGAGATTGCCACTCTAGGCTTACCTGCCACATTCCAGCAGGGAACACAGCTCCTGCCTTCAGCTCAGGAAGGTGGGGACGCCACAGTGCCAGTGAAAACACTGCTGGCTTCACTCTGTCTCCAGAACACTGACCTGCAGAGTTGTGCTGGTGGTAGGTGATCAGCTCTGGGATGCTGTTGAACAGGTGCTTTTCTGCCAGGTAATACTGATTCTGGGGGGTGCAGCAGACAACATAGTGTCGGATCATGCCTTGGGGGTCTCTGGAGAGGGAGAACATGAGGTCAATGCCATGGGGAGGAGAGACAGAGCATGAGGGGTGCCTGGAGGGGCCCTCTGAGGGAGGAACAAGCTCTTCTTAGAGCCACTTACGTAGAGGACTTGGCATAGACGGAGACAGTGTATTTCCCTGTCTTGCTGGTGGAATCTCGGACAATGAAGCCCCCCTCCTTACCCTAAAACAGAAAGGGGAAAGGGCAGTGGGGGTTTGTGGGGACTGTGTGTGACTGTAACAGGCAAAACTTAAAGTGAGTGAAGATCACAGCATGGCTGGAGAGGATGCAGTGAGTCAGAGGAATCCTACTTCCAGTCCCTGCACAGGAGGCCACCTCCTGAAGTGGCTGCCTGGAGGAGCTCACACTGGGATAGGGAAGGTTCCTGGGGCTGTTGGGACAACACTTCCCTCCCAGAAGAGCCAGGGTTGGTCCCATGCTGGACATAATGTGAGAACAGCCCGTGGAGGACTGGTGTGAACAGACCCAGCCTTGGGAGGCAACACTTACCTCCTGTTTCAGCAGCTGCTCTGCTTGGCTCCGGGTGATATTCTTTGAGTACCACCTGGAACAGGGACACAGCCATCAGGAACATCTCCACAGCCACCTCTGTCCCCAGCCCTCTGTGACCCTGACCCAGCCAGGACAGGCAGTGCAGAGAGCAGGGCAAGGATGGCTGCCAGGGGCTGGAGGCTGTCAGGGAAAGTGGGAGAGGGAGAATGACCCAGCCAGGCTGGGCTCATGGGCTGTGCAGGGTAACAACCAAATGGAAAATGTCTCCAACCAAGCACAGCTCGCCAGGTCCCTGTGCCCTCTCTTACTCAAAGATCTCCAGGGAATTTCTGGTTTCAGTGACGTAGTTGCTGGGGATGTATCCTTCCCTCCTGCAGGAGAAAAGGGGCTGGTCACACTCCAATGGAGGAGGCCAAGGGGAAAGGATATTCCTGTCTCAGGAGGCTGAGTAGAAATGGGCTCAAAAACTTTGGTGCAAACCCATCTGGGGAGAGCTGACACCACAGCTGGTTTCAGCCTCGTCCCCCTCCTCCCTAGAGCAGCCCCCAGGTGGGCAGGCAGCCTCTCTTCACCCTGGGGGTGCCAAAGGGGTGTGTTTGCCCAGCAGTGCCTGAGCACCAGGGCAGGGCAGCACTGCAGAGCCACAGGCACGGGCAGTGGGAGCTCTCACCCGTTCTTGTCAAGGGCTTTCCACCAGGGCAGGTGGCTCTCCTCCAGGATGAAGTACTCCTCGCCCTTCTGCAGCTGCAGGTCCTGTGCGTTCATGGGCTCGTAGTTGTAGAGGGCCACCACCTTCTTCATCTCCCCTGCTGTGCTGGGGGCTGGCTCGGGAGGCAGAGGCTTCATCACCATCTTCCTCATCACAGGGAGAGTGTGGGATATGGTCAGGCTGGCACACACACCACGTGAGACCCTTCCCAAGCCTGGTGGGGCAGTGGTCTCAGGCAAGGTCAGCACAGTGTTTGTCTCAGCTCCCACCTCTCTGGTATCTCGACCAGAACACCAATTTCATCTCCCTCGACTTTTCATCAAAACATTTTTTCCCATCTCCAGAAAAGATAAGTGTTTTCTCTTTACCTTTTGGCTTAACCTGTGACTCCTCCAGCCTACATAAGGGCTTTAATCTCTCAGCTGCCCTGGGAAACCTCAGGGTTGAGATCATTTGACTTCCCCATAGGCCTTTGGGCTCCATCCTCTGCTTCAAGCTCCTTCTCCCTTAGGTCACCATCTGAACCTCCCTCCCCAGAGCAGATCCTGGCCTCTGAGCAGCCATTGAACATGTTGGCTTTCTCCAGGCAGATCTTTTCTCCAACACCTTGGAGCAAACCCTGACATTGGCCTTTACCTGGTCCTCCTCAGGAGTTGGGGGAAGGGGCTTCTTTGTCTTGCGATGCGACCGCCCGACTTTTAAACCTTCAGAACAGAGGAGGGGCTAAGGTGAGAAAAGACCCCAGGCTCTGTGCTGCCCCCAGGGCGGGGGGTGAGGCAGGGGAGGGTGCCTGGTGTCTTACTGCCATTCCTGCTCTCCAGAATCTGGCAGCCCATGGCGTTCTTGGCCGTCTGGGAGCAGCACAGGTACTGCCCGTCGATCCAGAAGCAGGGGTGGTACTTCTGGACCAGGTCGCTGTTGTACCGAATCACTGTGGCACAGGAGGGGACATGTGTGTGACCCAGGGCTGTGTCCCCAGCCTGCTGCAAGAGCTCTCTGCTCCCTGAATGCAAGCAGTCAGCTGCATTAAATCATTTCCTCTCAGCTGTGCTGCTGTCCCCTGATGTTCAAGTTTCCCTCGGCTCACTGCTCCTGTTTCAGTGCTGTGCCTATGTAATCCCTGTGCCACAGGGAAGGGCCAGGCTTGGCTCTCAGGTCTCATTTAAGCTCTTCAGCAGCTCTGCAAAGGGGCATGAGCATGCTTGGAGCAAGTCACAGAAGGACCTGGCCCTCCTGCCAGCCAAAATATCCAATAACTCCCAGGCTGCTCTGGCCCATGGTTCACAGCTCTTTTGAGCCCTTTTTTTTCCAGAAGTGGAGTGGGAGGTCAGTGCTGTGTCTGGCTTTTCCGTGGGGAGAGGAGGGCACTGCCACCACCCTGTGCCCACTCAGGGACTTCCCTTGCAGGGAGAATATTCCCTTGCCAGGCAGGCTGAACCCCTTCTTCATACTTCTCCCCAAGCTAGAGGGATGTGCCTGAGCACTGCCATCAGCCTGGGGCTGGCCCACAGCAGCTGCATGGGGTGCAGAGAGCCCATTCTCTGGTGGAGCAAGAGGAGGGCATCCTGTCAGCAAAAAGGCAGCATTTTCTCTCCTTTCCCTGTGGATTTACACTGGCTTGAGCTGCCAGAGCAAGCCTCCTCCCTCAGCAGGGAAGTGGGGAGAGGACTGGCTGCTCTGCTGGGGCTCTGGTGAGATAACCGACTTCCCCGTTATCAGCCTGCCCCTCTTCCGCCGCGCTCGAGCCAACTTCCCCGTGTCAACTCCAGCAGCTAATCCCACCCTGCCAGCACAAAGCCACAGAAACACACTCACACATGCACCAGGAGGCACACAGGAGGCACACACAGAAGGCTCCAGCAGCTTTTGGCTGGTCGGAGCCCCTCGGCACAGCTCTGCTGCTACACACTCCCAGCTGAGCATTAGCTCGGCATCACCAAGCAGGGCTTGAGGTGGTTTGGGACAGATGCTCCCTGGCTCCCAGCAGCCTTGTGGTCCATGTTTTTCCTAAAGCACTGGGCACTCAGCCCTCATATGCCAAGGCAGCAGAGCTGTATGGCCACATCTGCTATTTCCTCTTGCCCTCATCGATTTCTGAGCCTGCTTGAGCTGCTTTGGAGCAGGTTTGTGAGAGGCGAGGAGCCTCACCGAGGCAGCTGCGGTGCTGCAGAGGGTGACAATGTCCACCTGCCCCGGGCAGCAGCAGCTGGCTCTTCCTCAGACAGGGGATAGGTAACCATGAGCCAGCGAGCCCTTGGCACTGTGGGCAGGCACAGGCACAGCCGAGCACCCGTGTTGGCTCCCGAGGGAGCTGCAGAGCCCAGCACTCACCGCTCTTCAGCTGATGGATCCAGCGCTTGCGCAGCTCCTCCGTGGGGGAGAAGATGTAGAGGGGCCCTTCGTCGTAGACCACCTGCAGGACCAGGAGCCTCAGCACGGCAGGCAGGGCTCTCTCAGGAGGCACAGGGCCAGCCCAGCGTTGTGGCCACCCCGAGCCAGCCCCGCCGGTGTCTGCCGGCCCCGCACGGTGCTCGCGGGACCGTGACCAAGAGGTTAAAAATAAGCCCCCTCCCCCGAGACTTTCCACTTCCTTCTCTGACTTTCAGTGTGCCGGGGGTGCAGCGGGTGTTAGCAGGGCAGGCAGCTGGGCTGGGGGCTGAGTGTGCAGCCAGCAGCCCTCCAGCATCAGCCAGGGGACGGGAAGGGGCAGGACAGAGCTCAGGTTTCCAGCAGAGCTGGCTCACGGCTCAAGGAGGCTCACCTGGCTGCCCCAGGCAGTGTGGACAGCAGCAGGGTGTCTCCAAGCAGGTGAGTGACACCTGGCACTGGGGTAGTGATGCCAAGTTCGACCCCAGGCCCCTGTGGGGTCCTCCCCTCAGGGAGAGTGAACCAGGCAGAGTGAACCAGCAAAGAGGGTGCAGTGGAAACTCACCTGGAAGGGGTAGGGGAACCGCTCGATGATGGAGATCTGCTCCATGTTGTTGTAATCCTCCCCTTTCCTCTGGAATAGAGAGGCAGAGATGGATGCTGGCATCCTGTTGCTCAGCTGCTGGCATCTCCCCTGGAGCAGGGCCACAGCTTTTGGCATCCCCCTGCTCTGTATCAAGCTGGTATGGTATGGACAGAGCCCCCCATGCCAAGCAGGGCTGTCCCCTACTGCCACCACCCCAGGGACTCTCCCTAGGGAGGGGATGGGGGACAGATGCAGGGACCCTGGGACCCTCCTCACCGGGACCTGGCGCTCAGGGGGAGGGTTGTTTTCAGGTGCCACTGTCTCCACACAGGTGATCTTCTCAATGTCCACAGAGCCCTTCTTACTGCCCCGGCGCTGCAAGAGACAGTCTCGCTTCAAATGGTCACCAAGTGGAGACCTGGAGAGCTCCAAACCAACCAACCAACCCAACCAACCCAACCAACCAACCCAACCAACCCAACCAACCCAACCAACCAACCCAACCAACCAACCCAACCAACCCACCAACCCAACCAACCAACCAACCCAACCAACCCACCAACCCAACCAACCCAACCAACCAACCAACCAACCAACCAAACCAACCAACCCACCAACCCAACCAACCCAACCAACCCAACCAACCAACCCAACCAACCCACCAACCCAACCAACCAAACCAACCAACCAACCAACCAACCCAACCAACCCAACCAACCAACCAACCCAACCAAACCAACCAACCAACCCAGCCCCTCTCCCTGTCCAGCCACCCCCTGGGCTATGTGCTGGCAAGGGCCAGCTGGTGACACTGGCACAGCCCCTGTGGCTGCAGACTCACCCCCCGCTCAAAGTCATACTCGTAGTAGGATAGCTTGCTCTCTGTCAGCAGGAACAGGCGCTTCTTGAAGTTGAGGGGAGATGTTTTCTTCTTCTGCTGCGAGCGCTTCAAGAAGATGCTCTCCAGGATGACACTGGCCATGTCAACCCTCGTCCTCCCCCGTGCCGTGCTCGCTGGGTTGCTGTGGGCAGGACAATGTTGACACGGCACTTGCTCGGCCCAAAACCTGCTGGACCTCACTCAGGTGCACTCTCCCCCTTGCCCCAAGGGCAGACAGGGGGTGCTGGGACCCCCACAGCTGCAGAGCTGTGAGGGCAGCTCAGCGTGGCTTGGTTGTGGTGTGACCTCTCGCAGCCTCTCTCCCACACCGGGCTGCAGACCAAGCCACCACCTGGATGGCTCCTGCTCTGCTGGAGAGGCCCCCAGGATACACAAGATGGACAGAGAGCTGGAGAAAGAAGGGAACAGGGGAAGCTCAGAGCCCCAGGGAGGAGCGGAGGCAGCTGTGACACCCCGTGGGCGCTCCTCCCCTCCAGCTCTGTGCATGTGAGCCTGTGTGGGCTGTTTCCTCCTGCCCCACCGCAGCCACTTGGTGCTGGGGACGTGCTGACTTGGCGGCCTGCAAGGGGTGCTCACGGGAGACCAGTCCCTCAAGACCAGTCCCTCAGACCAGTGGGTAGGTCCTGGCCCTGAAAAGTCACAGTGCAGTGCTGCCAAGAGCACGGAGTGGCCCCAGAGTCATCCTTCATCCTTCCCCTGTGTGTCCACAGAGCCTGCAGGAGTGCAGGGACAGAGCTCAACCGCCCCCTTCCTCCCCTGTGAGCAGCACTTGTCAGTGGCCAGGCTTGAAGGGCTGCCTCCAGCAGCAGGCAGAGGGGTTAAACCCTCCCCAGCCATCAGCAAAGCTCTCCTGAGCCTTTCTGGGGAAGGGCAGGGCAGGAAAGGGCTCACAGAACCCCGCATCCCACTGCTGCCTGGCCTTTAGGGGCTGGAAATCGCCCTGGCCCATCTCTTGGAGCAGCCTGTGCATCTCACCCCATCCCTCCATGCTGTACCCAGGAACTGTGACCCCCAGGTGGGCCCAGCACCCCCAGAGCCACGTGGCTGGAGCTGTGGGCTGTGACCAGCCCCTGACTGCAGTCTGGGGAGCTGATGAGTGAGCTCTGTGAGCCACTGCTGAGCTGTGATCCCCTGGAGCCATCGTGTCTCCTGCCTGACCACCTACAGTCCCTGCTTCCCCTTCACCCTCACCTTGTTCCCTTTTTTCCTCCCATAAGCAGAGCTTTGGAAAGCAACCTGGGAGAAGCTGGTTTTCTCCCCTGCTCCCCACAGCCCATCTCCTCAGGGGGGAGGCTCAGAGGTGTGCCAGACAGGGGTTCAGCCTGAATTCCCCAGCTGAGTATTCCACCCACTCTCCCCACACAGGAGACGGGCACTGGCTCGCTCACAACAGGGGCCAGGTGGGGAACAAAGATGCCAGGACCCAGTCCCACACACTGTGCCCCTCTCCAGGGCAAGCCCCAGCTCGGGGACAAGGAGCAGAGGTGTTCTTCCATCTGCTGGCACTGCCCAGACCCTGCCAGCACAGCCCCTGCTGCTGCAGCACTGAGCCTGCCCCACTGTCCCCAGAGAGGGTGGGGACAAGCAGGGTTCCCTCTCCCAGGCTTCCCTCTTCCCTCCTTGTGGCTCTTATGGCTCAGACCTTTCCAGCTTGTTTGGGTGGTCAAAAAAACCCAACTTAAGAAATTAGTCATCAGAGTCTTTTGGTAAAAACAGCAGCCTGAGTGTGCTGGTTGAGGCCTCAGGAGGAGGGATCTGGGGTCCCTGCAGGTGGCTGGTGTGACCCCTGACCCCAGACTACTGGCAGGGTAGAGGGTGAGCCCAGAGTGATCCCAGAACCACCCTGCAGCCCTGTGCCTCATTTTCCCTACTTCTGAAGTGTGGCTGCTGATCCTGCCATTCCAAGAGCAGGAGGACTCCCACTGCCCTCCCTGGAACAGCCAGAGGGGCTGAGCAGAGGGGCCCTGGGCTCCAGCCCATCCCAACTGCAGTGCCAGGCCCCTGGAGCTTTACCTGGAGTCACAGCACTGGGGTCATGTCCAGCAGTGCCAGGCAGGAGGGACAGACACGTCCTCACTGTGTCCTCTGGATGGAACTGCCAGAGGGGAAAGGACAATGAGTGTCTCAGAGGGCTGTTTGTGCCCCATCCTGGCACAGCCTCCCTGTCCCCAGCACTGCCACCAGACCTGCTCTGTCCCTGCCTGTCCTTGGCATGGTGGGTGCCCCACAGGGCTCACCCCCACAGCCACCACTGCTGTGCTGTGACAGCAGAGTGACGAGTGGGTGGGTGGAAGCATGTCCTGCATCCCCCCCTCCAGCTAGTGTGACTTCCTGCCATGCTCACACCTCAGCCCAGTGTGCTCTGAGACCACCAGGCCTGGCACACACTGCTGGCCTCATGCCACTGGACACTGTCCCACCATGGTCCCGTGGCCATCCCTCCTCCACAGGCAAACTCTGCCTGATTCCTGCTAAGGAGCTGAGCCACTGCTGGCTGATGTGGGGCTGGCAAGGACCTGGGACAAGAGGGAAGGGTGACAGAGTGTGAGTGACAAACTTCACAGCCCCCCCCCCCCCATGTTTCAGGTTGAGCCCAGAGAGTGTCAAAAATGATGGGTGGGAGGGACAGAGGGGGAGACCTCCTGCATTGGAGAGAGCTGTGACCAGACCCAGAGCTGCACCCAGCACTGCCCACTGCTAAAAGCACAGGTGAGGAATGGCCAAAGACACTGGCAGAACCCCAACCCCTGCTCTTGGCCACCCCTGCACCACTGTGATTCCCTGCTCCAGCACAGCCTGCAGCCCCTGGCACCCCCACCCCACCTCCCTGCCCCACTGCACCCCACAGCCCCACGGCCAGGTGACCGGGGTCACATGCCACCTGCTTGGACCTGGTCAGGCTGTGGGACAAGGCAGAGCCCTCCCAGCTTGGCACCATGCATCCTGAGCCCAGCGTGGCTCTCCTGCCCCCAGGGAGCCCAGCAGAGGTGCGAGGCCACCAGCACAAGCCACATGGAGCCTCCCGCCACCCCGGCTGCCCCACAGCCACTTCAGCTGTGTTCCTGTGGTTTTGGGGTCCTAGAGCCCAGTGCTGCCCCGTGCCACGGCTCCCGGGGCTCCGTACTCACCGAGCCTCCCGCCGCCGCTCCGGCCAGCCGCGGCCCCGCCGCGCCCACCCCGCCGGGCTGGGGTGGCTGTGGCAGCAGGGACGGGGAGAGACGGCAGGGTGCGCAGGGAGGAAGGACGGGGCCGGCCAACCCCACCCTTTCGGTTCCCCTTTTTGAGTTTTCTGACTCAAAGGCAGCATTTGTGTTTCCTCCTGCAGGCTGCTGGGCCATTGCTGCGGGGTCACCGGGCCAACGGCCGTGGCTGGAGCCTGCCCAGGGCTGTGGGCAGTGCCAGGTGTTGGCTGAGTTGGCTGAGCGTCCCTCTGTTGTCCCAAAATGGGTTCTTTCACCCCATGTGCATGAGGCTGATCCCCACACAGAACTGTTTTATTTACAGTTCTGTGCAGAAGGAGGTCTTGGTGGCTAATTCACAGACAGCAGGGCGAATATCAAAACTTTTCTTGTTTATACGTTTTAGCAAATGAAAACATTAATCTTCATTGTACACAGATTACACCATTCATTATTTTATCTTGTAGTGTTAAATGATTCCCTCGTTTCTTATGTTAATTAGGCCACATGTTCAGTCTTTCTCTTTGTTTGGATCAGTGGGTTTCTCGGGTCGGTGGTCTGTGAGTTGGTGTTGTGATGTCCCCATGCTGGAATCTCTTATCCACTCAGATCTCATTCAGCACAGTTGTTGAGTTCGTTTTGCTAGTTACATCCTTGTCTTGAGAGTTCTGCCAACTATTCCTGTGGCCCTAAATTCTGCATTCTCTGTGCCCACTACCAGTGCTAAGTCCACTTCTTCCCAAGCCTTGCCAACTTCCACCCACGTCTGAGATCACTGAAATAGCTCAAGCCCTAAACCTTAACAAGGCAACTCTATTGACACATAATTTGTCTTTTAAACACCTGGATGTCACCTGCACCGGGCAGATCCGCCAGGCCCCCAGCCCGCTCACACCGCCATGGCTGCCGCCCCGCTCTCCTCCCACCGCCAGGGGGCGCCGTGCCCTGTGCCCTCCCTGCCTCTCCTCTCTATGGTCTCCAGCTCACATCCACTTCCGCTTCCGGTAGCGCCTCCTCTCCGGCCCGCCGCCGCCAAGATGGTGAGTGCTGGGGATGGGCCGGGCTGCATCCGCCGGCATCCGCCGCGGGGCTGCGCCGGGCCGGGCTCTCTCCGCGGCGATGGGTGCGTGCTGGGCGGCCAGGCCGCTGCGGGGGCTCGCCCGTCCCCAGATGGCAGCGCACGACCCGAGGGAAGGGGAAGGGCGGGAGCGGGGCCTTCGGAGCGGGATGTGGCGTATGCGCAGCGGCCGTGACCGGCGTCCGTCCTTCTCCTCCAGGTGAACGTGCCGAAAACCCGCCGGACCTACTGCAAGAAGTGCGGGAAGCACCAACCGCACAAGGTCACGCAGTACAAGAAGGGGAAGGATTCGCTCTACGCACAGGGTGAGTCCGGGCTCGCTGCGGGGCGCGGCCCAGGGGAGCTGCGTGCGGGCCGGGTGTCGTGTGCCCTGCACGGGGAGCGTAGATTAGGAACATTTGTATGGTTAGGGAGGACAGGCTGGCCTAAAGGATGTGCTGTTCAATAAAGGCAACTGAAAAAATAAGACAAAGGGAGAAAGGCTAAGGACGGGTTAGCCTAAAGAGGTTTCGGATGGTTGTGGTATAGAAATGTTTAAATGATTAGGGAATGTGCTCTGGGTGAGCCTAAAGCACAGCTGGAGGCCAGGCTGCCCAGCCCGAGGGAGAGCCCTTCCTGCTGGGCTGGGAGTTTAAAATCTGCCGGGCCTTCGAGTCGAGGTGAAAGAAAGTGAATTCAGTGGCAGCTCTGCCAGTAGTGGTGTGGATTAATTATGCAAATATCACCTGAATAGGACTGTATAAATGTTTTTGGCCCTTTGTGTGCTGGCTTTGAGGATTTACCACACAGCACCCGTCTCTGTACAGAATAAATAAATAAATAAATCTGAGTAAGTCGAGTCCCTTGACCCTGTGTGTGTGTTGGGTGCACAGTGAGGGAGAGATTCCACTTTTGGGGACAGCACAAAAGCTGTGGCCATGTGCCGAGCAGGAGGCTGCAGGAGGAGGGAGGCACTGGTTCTGCTGGGATTTAGGAAGTGCCGGTTGTGCTTGTAGCACCTCCTGGGTTGTTGCCTGACCAGAGGCATTCTCCCCGCAGGGAAACGGCGCTACGATCGGAAGCAGAGTGGATACGGGGGCCAGACAAAGCCCATCTTCCGTAAAAAGGTGAGTGAGTGCTGCTCCTCAGGAACAGAAACTTCCTTGGCAGCCCCCGTGCCCAGCTGAGGGAGGATTGCTCATGCTCGGCTGTGGAAGGGCAGCTCTGTGCTGGCACTGCAGGCATCCCCTCCTCATCACTGAATGGTTTGGGTTGGAAGGGACCTTAAAAGTCATCTTGTTCCAGCCCCGTGCCATGGGCAGGGACACCTCCCACTGTCCCAGGTTCTTCCGTGGCCCATCAAGCCTGGCCTTGGGCACTTGCAGGGATGGGGCAGTCACAGCTTCTCTGGGAAACCTGTGCCAGGGTGTCCTCACCTTCACAGGGAAGAATTTCTTCCTACTCTAATCTAAATCTGTCAGTGTGAAGCCATTTCCCACGGCCCTGTCACTTTGTGCTCTTGTAAAAAGTCTTTCTCTGTCTCCTTTGTAAGCTCCCATTGAATACATGGCTCATTTCCTTGCTGTCCTGTCTCATGGAGATGCTCCTCATTTGCAGGGTGACCTGGGCTGTGTTTGCAGAGCTTTGATGCTGCAGGGGAGTGAGATCTTTCTGGGAGGAATATTTGCAGTGAAAGGAATGTTTCCTTCACTGCCTGCCCAAGGATTGAAAAAGGAAAGGAGTTGTCTGCTTGCTTGATGTGGTGTTTACAGCAGGGAAGCAAAACCCAGTGGGTGAATTTGTTACTTTGTGTGAATTTAGTTATGCTCATTGAGCTGCTTGGCTTGTTGCTGGGAAGCCCTGGTGTCCTGCTGGAGGTGTACAGGAAGCCTTCCAGCAAGAAGAAAAAAAAAGAAGCAGCGGGTTTTCAAGTTGATTTTGTGACAGGAGACCTCAATGAAAATGCATCTGCAAGCAGGGTGCATCAAACAGCTGCACTGCTGGCACTCTCTACCTGTACATTGCAATCCCCATTTCAGTTTTTTCCCAGTTAGCATTGTCTGGATGATTGGCTGAGGTTTTTAGCTGGTGGTTACAGCCCTGTCCAGCTGCTACAGCAGCCTCCCAGCTTTGGATTCTTCCCTCTGCAGTCTTTCAGGTTTCATACAGCTTCTGCATTGAGCCTGTTGTGTCACTGATCCTTCCAGAGAAGCTTTGCCAGTCATGTTGCTTCCTGATGTTTCTTTTGCCCAATTTTCTTCTGGATTTCTCCTGAGCACTGCTGGTTTGTGCTCCCACACTGTAAAAGTGTGAGTTTCTTGCTCTGTTCAGTGGAGCAGACCTCTCCAGCATGGCTGATCCTGCAGGAACCAGCCCTACCCCATTGAATGTCTTTTCCAGTGCCCTTTTTGTGAAGATACAGATCCACTTCACTCCAGTACTGCTCCTTAAAGTGCCTCCTTGTTTTCAGTGGAGGGAGCCTGTGCTTGTAGTCTCTCTCTAGCCTTGGGGAGCAAACTGAATGTTCAGGAGTGCAGGGAACAGGCTCTCCCTGAGAGCAGCAGTTTGTCTGCTTGGGGATGTGTGGTTCACTGAAACACCCTGCTCCTCTGCCAGGCCAAGACCACCAAGAAGATTGTGCTGAGGCTGGAGTGTGTGGAGCCCAACTGCAGGTCCAAGAGGATGCTGGCAATTAAGAGGTGCAAGCACTTTGAGCTGGGAGGAGACAAGAAGAGAAAGGTGAGTTTGTATTCTGGGAGTGGCTGAGGAAGGGGGGCAGTACTCAGTGGTGAATAAACTCACTCTTGTCTCTTGTTTCTTCCAGGGCCAGGTGATCCAGTTCTGAGCATCCTACTCATCGTTATGGACCATATTAAAGTAATTAGATTGATCCCTTGCTTTTTTTTTAATGTGTTTTCTCTTGGAGTGGGGGCTGTGAGTACATCAGCTCAGCAGGGAGGTGTTGCTTGCAGAACCATTTAACAGAACAGTTTTTAACCTGGCTTTTGAAAAATCCCTGCCAGTGGCTGGGATCTCTTTCCTGGGTCTCCAAGAGGTGTTTTGTAAGGGTGCCAGTGACTTCTCTGCATGAACATGGTTCAGGCTCGTTTATGAACTCCCCTGCCCTTGGGTTGTAGGCCCTTTTTACAAACAGCTGTACTGCCCTAAGGAGCAAAGGCCTTAGAGCAGCCAGTAGGTTTGGTACCTGCATCATTAGGCAGGTGCCTAATTAGATAATTAGGCAGGTGCCATTAGCTGTGGCAGCTGAGAGGTGAGGGACAGCTCCATGCCCGTGGCACATGGTGTGACAGGCCTTCACTGCCTCCCCCTGTGCCAACTGCTGTTGGCTCCTCTCAGCATTTTCCTTGAAGGAAGAAGGCCAAGCACAGCAGTGAAAGTTTCAAATGGGCAGCAACCAGAGGGGTAGATTGTGGGGACTGCCCCCAGGACAGCTGCCCCCTAGAGAAACGTTTCTGTGAGTAGGAGGTCTGCTGTTAGCAGGTGCTGGGAATGCAATGCAGAGTTCACCCTTAAGGGCAGCTTTCTCGTGCAAGTGGAGCTGGAGGATGGAGAGATGCCTCTTCACATCTTCATGATGATTGGGAGCACTCAGTTACTGATTGTAAGCGAGTCTGTGGTTTTGCTTATTAAATATTGGCTGATGTGATGGCCTTTTCAGATTTGTGCAGGCAGTGGTGGCTTTGGCCTGTGGGGTGGACTGTATGGCTGTATTACATCAGCTTCACTCCGTGCTGCTTCTAGTAATCATGACAAATTTCACAAAAACTTACATGACTGGGACCAACTGGCCTGTTTTCTAAACCATGATTTGATTTCAGATACCATGCTGTACTCTTGTACACTGCAAGTAAGAAAAAGCACAGCCTTTTAAAGGGATTTTAATCAAAGTGCTTAATCACATAAGAACAAATCAAGAAATCCTGATTGTATTGTAATCAGAAGAGAATATACTTGCACATGATGGTTGCTTAAGTGATTATCCATCTCCTGTCTTGGAGAGCCCATGTTATTGAACCTAAAGGCTGCTGCCAGCAGTGGGAAGCAAGCACACCTGGATTTCTGTGAGGCAGGATTCATGGAGAAAGGGGACTCCAGTGGCCTTATGAAGGGTGGAGAGGGAGTTGTCATCTAAAGGGAAGTGACAGCCACTGATGAGAGATTCCTGGAGCGAGGGGAAACCCTCAAACACTTGAGTCCTAAGGCATGATAGCAGCTGTCAAGTTGCTAAGCCTGCAATGGTTCATAGCAGTCCCTGAGTTGTCAGGAGATGGAAGGGCATGTCCATGCTCTGAGTGGAGTGTTGGCTTTCCTCAGCAGGGGTGGGAGCAGCTTTTCCTGGACTCTGTGCCCTGCTCTGGGAAAGAGCAAGGTGGCCAAAGTGTGTTTCCTGCTGTCCCTGAAATGCTCAAGGCCAGCTCTGAGATGCTGCCTGTGCATCCCTTGCCTTTCCTCGCTTGGTAGTGGCAGTGGGTGTAAAGAGTTGATGTCCTGCTGGAGCCCTTCAGGTGGGATGCCAGGGAAAGGGGCACTGCTCTGCTGTTCACCCTTTCTCTGTTACCTCTTGATGATGGAGTGATGGCAATTTGTCACATTAGGCTGAAGGTTCAGATAATGAATGCCTGAGAAAAAAAAAAGGCACCTGCTTGGAAGGAGATGAGTTTCTTGCCACAAGTTCAGACAGAGCCTAAGGCTTAGGCAAAGCTTATCTTTGTGCTGCCTACAGTGGCAGGACTTTGAGCAGCACAGTGCCTGTGGGGTTCACCTCCACGCTCAGGGAGGAGATCCAGCTGTAAAAGCCCCAGTCCCTGCTGGCTGGCAGCACCTGGTGGATGGAGCAGGCTGGGTTGCAGGCCAGCCCGTTGCCGAGGAAGGTGAGGGAGAAGGTGAAGTTCTGGGGCCCTCCGATCTCCTGATGGTTCAGCACTGCCACGGCGTAGGCTCGGCCGGACAGGGGCCGCTCCCACAGCTGAAAGTTCTTGTCCTGCCAAGGAGAAAACAAACCCTGGGTAGGCTGTGGGAGGATGAAATGGTGGTCTTCCTACCTGTGTTCCAGCAGGCTTTAGGAACAAATGGGCTCACTGGGCTGCTGTTCCCAAACCCTGAGCCCCCCTCAGCAACCCCAACCCTGTCCTGCTGTACCTTGAAAAGCTGGTATCCCTGCTTGCCCAGCGGGTCCTGGTTGATGGCAATCACCTCTTTGTTCTGCAGCAGACGCTTGGCCTCGGGGCTGATGTGCCTCAGGTCGTTGGACATGAAGAGGGGAGCGGCCATTATGGCCCACATGGCCATCTGAGTCACCGACTGCTCCCAGCTCAGGCCAAAGTTTCCAATCACCAGCTATGACAAGCAAACAAAAAGTGCCTGGTAATGCTGAGGAGAAATGGGGCCACCAGCATCAGGAAATCACAGGGTGGGACCTCTCTCTGGAACCTGGCTAGATAGGCTGAGTGCCAGGAGCAGGACCAGCTGGTTGGGAAAGGCAAGGCATGGCTGCGTGGCAATTTAGGATGAGTCCCTGGTGGAGGCAAAGAAAGCTCTTTTAAGTGGCCTAGGCAGTGTTTAAGAATGGTTTTGGATTCAGATCCTTGCAATGCTGGCACCCAGGGGTTTTGTGGGTGAGACATCAGCACTTTGGAGGCTGTCCCCCAATGCCACACCTGTGCTCTGAGCTGGAGAACAAGCAGTTCTCCACTGCCTGTGGGGGCTGCATGACACAAGGATGGTGCTTCTTTGGTACTATCCATAGCTGCAGTTCTCTTTCCTTTTCTAACCTGGACCTTCTCATCAAAATCCTGATCCTAGGGTCCCATCAGAGCCCTTCCCCTCAAAGTTTCTCCACCAGTTTTCTCCCTTCCCATTCTTAGCCTGCAGCTGAGGGAAGGTTTTTTCCTTAATGCTTCAAGTGAAGTGGGTGTTGCTGTACTTGCCATATCAGGATCATTCCAGCCCCCTGGCCCAGCTATCTTCACAATGGTGTCCTGGTGAAGTGCTGTCCAGTCTAAGATACTCTTGATGCTGCTCCAGGAGTCATAGACATCATAGAAGTTCCTCCAGTGATTGCAGTACTGTTTGATCTCTGTGTAATTGGGCTGCCAGAACAATGAGTGTGATTAGATAGAGCACCTGGCTGTACAACCAGAGTGTCAACAAGGCTACAAAGGCAGCTTGGAGGAGAACCAGGATAACACTTTCCATCAGGAGCTGTCTGGGTGATCTAGTGCATGTTGATTCCCCTGAATGCTTTGTGCCCAGTAACTCCACTCTGACACGTTCTAGACAACACTATTGCTCCTCTTGGAAGAACAGTTGTGACCACCAGCTCTGTTGCAAAATTCCCTCACAATTTTACTGAAGGTGTGACAAGGCCAGTGGAATTAAACTGTAATATCCCAGTAATTATTGCTATTTCTTGGGTTTACACCCTTTGGTGAGTAATGCATTTAATTCCAGTGGGAGGGAATGGCACCATCCTGTCACAGTGGCACAGGGGAAGCCTGGCTGGCAGGAATCTGTCACTGAACAATGTGGAGGATGTCACAAAGCCTCTCTCGTGGTGCCCAGAGCTGTGTGCAAGGCTGAGCCTGCAGCACTGTGTGTCCAGGAGGAGAAACACTGAGCTCCCTGCTAGGCTGTGTGTCTGCACTGCCAGTGGTTTGCTGCTTGGCTCCTTAGAGAGGAAGCAGATGGATGCTGTGTATTTTTTTGGCATGCTCCATCT
The DNA here is from genome assembly GCA_013401135.1 of Cettia cetti. NCBI lineage: Eukaryota > Metazoa > Chordata > Aves > Passeriformes > Sylviidae > Cettia > Cettia cetti. The sequence continues at coordinate 3,091 of VZUI01056666.1, read as the reverse complement.
GGGCTGTGCCTTCATGCTGCAGGATCCTACTGAATCTGTTTCAGCACAGCAATGGTTCAGGAATGCTTCAGGGCTCTGGAAGAAAAAGGTTTTTTTCCTCCACTTTACAGCCTTGTTCCCTATCAGAATGGAGAGCAGCAAGTTTCTCAGGATGCTGTTTTGCAATCTTAAATGTTTTTCTCTTCTTCCTCCTTGAGCCCCAGGATAAACCTTGGGAGGCACTTCTTACCTGCTGCACAGGTCTCAAGTAGAAAGGCCACTCACAGGAGTACACAATGCTCCTTCCAGTCCTGTTCAGGGCCAGAGACATGAGCCTGTACCCTAAAGGAAGAGGACAGACAGGGGTTACACAACCTCCTTGGTCACACAGCAGAACTGTTCCAATGTCACAGGTTCAGGTTTCAGTTCAGCTCTTGCAAAAGTAAGATTGAACACATTTTTGTGGTTGAGACACCACAGGGAGGATAGGGGAATTTGAAGTCTGCAGTTGGTCACCTGCCTCCCAAGGACAGGAGCTTTGCTTGGGCAGGCTGTTGCTCCAAGACTGCTGATCCCTTTGTACATCCAGCCAGGGGAAGAGCTTAAAAGCTTTCCTGTGTGGCATTTTTCCTCTAGATACCCAGGAAACAAAAGTCAGTATCTATCAAGCAGGGCAGCTTTGCTGGGTAATGCAGGAGTACATTCTCATGAGGCACTTGCACCATATGGACTGGGCAGGAATGTAAAAGCTCTAGTTTTTCCTGTCCTTGTCCCCAAACAGCCCTGTTAAGTCCCTTCCAATTGGCAGAGAGGGAATGAAAAGTCTGCTTTTTCCTCTGGAACTGCTTCAGTACAACTGGATTGTATCTGGGTTACACATATGATCCAACAGGAGCTCTCAGCTCAGCTGTCACTCAGGGTGCTGAGCTGTGCTCCTGTCTCTGGCAGTTGGCATATGCCCCACCATCTGGCCTCGATGGGATTGTCACTGGGGCAGGTTCTCCCTGCCAGGCAGAGACAGGGCTCTGTGCAGGACTCCTGCTGCCAAACACAGGGGTGCTGACTGTGCCAGCAGCCAGAGAGCCCAGTCAAGAGAAAAAAAGCTTTCCAAGTTAAAGTGCTCTTCCCACAAATCTACTCCTGTGGCACTGGGATTTGCCTGTGCTTCAGTAGAGTCTGTAGCCAAGTCCCCTCAGCACAGGGAGCTGCTGAGCTTTCAGCTGCTGGCTTGCCAGCCTTTGTGCAAATAACTTCTGAAATGGTATTTACACTGGTGTGCTTTAAAACGAAAACCCCAGTAGGATTTTTATGCCATAATTGCCTTCATTTTTATCTGTTAAAAGCCTTCCTAACTGCTCCTTTCATGGCTGACACAAGCTGTTCTAGCTTCAGGCTGATTCACATTGACAAGGCCCCACCAAAGGGATTAAGGGTTAAGTGTGTGAAAGGCTCTGGGCTCTCCAGAGCAGGCAAAGCCTTTGCTGAGTTAATAGCTGAGGGAGCAGCCTGCACAGCCACCCCAGAGCACACAGCTGCTGTGTCTGTGCTCAGCACGATCCAGGCTCTGGGCTGAGAAAGCTCCTTTCCCAAGCTGTCCTTGAAGGAGAGCTCCAGGAGACTGAGCAGGTAAAAACACTCAACACAGCAATACTCAACACCTAGACTTGAGAACAGAGCCTCAGATTTGCTTTTGTAAGCAAGTCCCTTAAATGGGCATGCTGAGGGGAAAAGCGAGTCCCCAGAGCCTGATGCTTGGCTTAGAATTGCTGCTGCCTGCAGAATATTCCCAGCCATGGGAATAGCTGCTTTGAGCCATGCCTACCTTCTGCCAGCAGCTCCAGTGAGTCAGAGTTGCAGCCATCAAACTTGAGCAGGTCCACACCCCAGGAAGCAAATGTCTGGGCATCCAGGTCATAGTGGTTGTAGCTGCCAGGGAAGCCAGCACATGTTTTCTTCCCAACATCGCTGTAGATTCCCAGCTTCAGCCCCTTGGAGTGCACCTGTGTGTGCAGAGACAGCCACAGGGCATCAGCAAGAGGATTTGGGGCAGCAAGGGAAGCAGAGCCCCGCTGTGGCAGGCAGGGCCTTATCTCAGCAGCGGTGCGGCCGTACCCACCCGGCCGCCCTGCCCTCCCCTGCTCCCCGGCCGCGTCCCCACCGCGCCGTGGTGGCACTCACGTAGTCGGCCAGCCTGCGGATGCCACTGGGGAAGCGTTTCGGGTCCGCCTGCAGCCTGCCCTGCTCGTCCCGCGTCGGGGCCATCCAGCAGTCGTCGATGCAGATGAACTCGTAGCCGGCGTCCCTCCAGCCGTCGGCAGCCATCCTGTCAGCCATCTCCACGAACAGCTGCTCGCTGGGCACGGGCAGGGCGCACGACGGGGAAAGAAAGAGGAGAACTGCTGTCTACCACGGGGGAGCGCGGGGAAGGCACGGCGGGTGCCGGAGCACCGGGCCGGCTGTCCGCTACCTGGGCTGCCCCGGGCTCCCTGCGGTACCTGACACAGCGGCGCGGGTCCGCGGCGCAGTCGGTGCCGCAGAGGAAGCGCTCCCAGTGCAGCCAGCCCATGGGCGGTGTCCGCGCCAGGCCGTTGTCCAGCGCCAGCGCCACCGCGGCCGCCGCCGCCGCGACCCAGCGCAGCATCCAGCGCGCCGCCGCCATCGTCCCGCCGCGCCGCGGGACTGCCGCGTGATTGACAGCCCGGACACCCAATCCTCGAGGAGTCGGCGGGCGGGGCTGACAGGAGAACCAATCGCCGCGCGGCACCTCCCACCCCCCCACCAATCACGGGCAGCGAGGCGCACATCGGCCCGCCCCCTCCCGCGGGTCACGTGGGACGCGTCACGTGACTGAGGTGGCCGGGCCCATGGCGGCAGGGTCGGGTGGTGCCGGCGGTGCCGGGAGCTGCCGGGGCAGCCGCGCCCGGGGCGGCACCGTCCGTGTGCCCGCCAGCAGCCTGCCAGCTGGCCCAGGGACCAGTGGCACCTGGCCGGTACAGCAGTGGTGTGGCCAGCAGGACCAGGGCAGTGGCTGTCCCGCTGTGCTGGGCACTGCTGAGGCCACACCTCGAGTCCTGTGTCCACTTCTGAGCCCCTCAGCTCGGGGAGGACTGTG
>VZUI01056663.1:0-13831 GCA_013401135.1 Cettia cetti | reverse complement strand
AAAAACATGATAACAGTTCTGTAAACATTACTTTGTTTACATGAAATTTCTGACTCCAAGGCTGAAGGCTGAAAAACAAGACGATATCTATACACCTAAGTTCATTCCTAACAGATAAAATGGAATTCACTGCTAAAATTGTCTAGTACAGATTTTTCAAAGTTTTCATTTAAATACTTCAATATCTGCAAATGAAAGGTTTTGTTTACAAGAAAGTCCAGCCATACCTAAAGCACTAGACCTAAAGCAGAAGGTGGTGGAAGGATCTGCCCAACGCCTACCACCTGGAAAAAGTCTTCCTGAAGAAAATCTGAAACTCCAACATGCCTAACTTCTAGCATGCCAATCACAGCACACAGAAGAAGGACTGTCCACAAAGTAGCTGGAAAAATAAAAATACAGAAGGAAGCACAGGAATTAAACCACTTAAATTAAGTAACACCAAAGACTGGTTTCTCCAACAGAAACAAGGCAGAAATGTTTCTCTCCTAGACCTCTCTCCACAGTTGAGCTCCTAAGGAAGGGAGAGACAGATCCAGAGAAAATTTTCAAATTCAGGTAGGAAATCACCTAGGCAGCAAAGCCACATTCTCATGTAAAATTTGCACAGATTTACTTTGTAAACCCATACACAGAAGACAAAATCGGAATGTATAGCTGAAAATAATCCATTAATAGATGTGGACTAAATGTATGTTAATTTTCTTCTGCTTTGTATGAAAACAATACTGTTTATTTTTTAATAGAAAAACAGCTGTGAAAAATATGTTGTGTTGCTTATTCATAACAATATGAAAAATCACTCCACATAAGTACTCATATCTCTGTGTTCTCAAAAAACTTTTGTGGATTTAGAAAGCATCCAGTCAGGAAACAGACAGAAAACCATGTTTCTCAAAACTGAATACCAAGCTGAGTATCATAGCCCAAGCAGCTACTATTTAAATCAAGAGGTGTCAAAATTCATGAGCTGAACCACGTTCACATGGAATCACAAGTAATTCACAAATCACACACTAGTGCATGGTCATTGAGTGCTGACAAACAGGATGAAAGGCCATGTTAATTCAAATCACTGGCCATGCTGGCACTGCCAGATTCAACACAGACAGCAGACTAAAGTAAAGCTGTTGTGATCAAACCCAAAGACTTAAAATATACCTAACCATGTATTTTTTAAAATAATAATATATTTAATATAAGTATCCTCAGACATCTTGCATCTTTTGTTGTTGAAGGTACTTATTTTACAGAGAACTGTTCAGCAAGGTATCATTTTTAGTTAGGTGAAGACAAGCAAGGACTGAGACAAAGAGTCTGCATGAACAAAACTGGGATTTGCTGTGCTTGTAAACACAGCTTGGACCAGATTCTGGTGGAGACTGAATAGAAGAAGGGAATGAAACTGGAAAGGGCAGGGATGGATCAGGACAGGTCAGAGGGGACAGCAAAAGTACTGGGACTGAAGAAAGAGACAGCAAAATCTGCAAACATAGCAGCACATACTGATCCAGAACTCTGAGTCCTGCAGTCTTCATATTCCTCTGCTGTCAGCACATCTGGGTGGAACCCAGTCATATTTACAGCCCCTGGTTCCCAGGAGAACCTTTTTTCTGAAGGTCCAGTCTCATGCATACCAGAGGTCTGTGGAAACTGCCACTGCAAAAAAACCTTCAGCCCCTTCCTGTCTCAGGATCCATCCTTCTTTGTGATGGCCAATGCATGCATGAAGCCAAGAAATTAACAATCAAGAAAGCACACTATTTTTTTAAGGTGCATTGAATTTAACCCTGATCTGTTCCCCACTAGGCTTCCCTGCCAGGCCACACAAATTGGAGTGAGGAGGAGTGCGAGGCCACGAAACAAAGGGAAGGACTGATGTATTAGCAGCACCACCAGTTTGGATCAGCTTGTAATGGTTGTGAAACTACAACCTCAGCACTTAATACCAAGCCACTGAAATGGTAGTTCCACAACCCAGGGGTGCTGTGGCACTATCCCTCTTACAGCCAAGGCAATCCAGGCCACTTCTCATGCTAGAAAGTCTCTCCTCAAAACCCCCAGTGACTCCTTTCAAAGCAAGAGTTGGCAGAAAAATTATCCTGAAAAACAGAAGGTATATTTTAATTTTAGTTTAAGCTGGTTTTTTTCTACAGCTACCCACTTCTCCTGTTCTGAGAACACTAATTATCTGTTCTTCATTTTTCAGAGCCTGATTTGATCCCTGTGCCTGAAATGCAGGAGCACTCTGTGCTCACTGCTGTAAGAGAAGTAAATGGGAGAGGCCATCTGGAAAGCGTGGTCTGAGAGGTCTTGAAACAGGCACCCCAAAATAAACAATACCTTTAATCACATTGCACCTCTGTTCCTCACCTGCAAAATGGGAACAATGCTAGACCATGGTCCTCACAAAGAGGATGGTGCAAAAATACCACAGTGAATATCCATGAAGCAGCTGGCTTCTGTTGTTGTGAAGTCTGTGAAGAAAACCTTGTGAAAAAATTCTGTCTTCTGAAGAATATTTCAGAAGCATGTGACAGACAGGATCTACTTGCTGAACACCAGAGGAGAAATGCTGTGAGCAGAAATTCAGTGCAGTCCCTTCTGTGCACTGACGTGTGACAAAGAATAGTGTGTGATATCATTGGAGATTTTATCTTAGTGCTTATGCAAACAAGAGGCCGAATTAAGGCTGCAGAGGCAGCTTAATTCTCACATTTCTTAACTCCAGACGGCTTAGTATCGCCGTCTGTGTAACACTCTTTCCAGGCTGGGTGCGAGCCCCTCGTGTGTAATTCACCTCAGGTCTGACAGACAGCTAACACCTTCCTGCTGCTTCAGCACCTCCGCATCACCCAGCTAGGTGTCGTGGAGTCCGAAGCCTACGGAGCCCACGGCCGGAGTTGCAGGAGCCTTCCTCCTCCTCCTCCTCCTCCTCCTGCTGCTGCCGCATTTCCTTCCCGCCGGCAGTGTGAGGCTAAGCCACTAGATGGGGTGCGCTGTGCTCGGCTCCCCCTCCCCGGGGAGAGAGGCGTTTCAATCATCTTTTGGCTTCAGGTTTTGCAGCCAACCAAAAAACAAAAGGGGTGAAACGCAGAAAAAAAAAAAAAAAAAAAAAAAAAAAAAAAAAAAAAAAAAAAAAAAAAAAAAAGGGCATAGCCAGCTTCCTCCCAAGCAGTTAACTTCTGCTTGTTCCTCGTGTTCGGCGTGAAAGGGAAGAAATCAAACGGAGTACACAAAGCCCCGGGAATGCTCGGTGCATCAATCCCGGCGGATGCTGAGCCCCGCTGCCTGCAATGGGCACGGCAGGTGCTCAGGCTTTGGCACGGGTGTCAGTCATACCTGCTTTGCCTCGTCTTGTCTCAGCTCCTCGAACCCAGACTGTGCAAGGATCAGTCAGCGATTTCTCTGGCAGTCCACACACATCTGCTTTTCTACTCCACGCGCCAGTCCCAGTGAAATATAGCAGGCACAGTTCCCGTCCCCACCAATACGCCGCCAAATCTCTCTCCCTCTCTCTCTTAAAAATGATCTGGAAGCTGGGTAAAAACAACATACTCGCTTTTAGCAGAGTGTGCTTCCCCATTACAGGGGTAAGGAAGAGGAAAGAGGATGTGAGGAAACGGCAACACAAAAAAGAATTAAAGGAAAAACCACAGAATTAAAGGAAAAAAAAAATTTTTTCTAAAAGAGTCAGTCCTTTCCAATGGAAAAAGAGTGCTTTACTCACTTAGTTCCCAACTGAAGTCCATAATGGTCGCCAAATTACAGCTCTCTTTTCATCTCCCTGAAGAACAATCTTTTGGGGAAGGCATGGTGAAGCTGAAGCATGTCTAGTCCATCCAGGGAGCGAGGGGACTTGTATTTACCTGCATTTCCACTGCTGCTGAATTATGCCTTCTCTCACTCTTCCCCAACAGCTTACAAGAATAATTTTCCCTCTGAAGGCACTATCCATCCCAACAGCCATACTTATATTAAACCTGTACATAAAATACAACCAAACACTCCTTCCCAATATCCAACTTCTTCCAGCTTCCCATAGAAATACCAACATCTGAGATCCCCTGCACAGTACCCTCTCATGACCTGGCCCAGGCTTGTAAGCTCCTACAGACTCCTTCTCCATGGCCAGGAGAAGGAGAGCAAAAAGCCAGGATGATTTTGAGTCAGTCTTTTCCTTGTATGGTATGAATGGGGAAAGTCCTCCTGCTGAGCAGAGGAAGACTACCTGAGAGCAGCTGCTGGAGATGCTCCTAACACACAGCAGCAGTACAGGCAGGGGTAACCACACTCCCCATTCTCCTCTTACCCCAGCAATGGAACAACTTGCATTTTGCAGTCTGTCACAGACAATACTGCAAAGACTGATATCCCTGCAAGTGTCTCAGAAACCACCTTGAAAGAGCCACATGCAGGGGTATACCCAAGTGGCAGTGCAGCACTTGTATTTCAGAAGATTGCACTTTAGTTGTGAACTGGGAGAGGAGCACAGGCAGACAGATACGTGTCTGCCCAACAGTATCCTGTCACATACCCTGCAGGTGAAAACTCAATTTAACTTTCATTCCGATGAATTTGGACTTTCACAAAGAGACGGAGAGGTAAAAAATGTGGCAGAAAAAGAAACATGAAGGAAATAAGAAAGTGCATTTGAGCTGTTGTTTTTTTTTTTTTAATTCATTGCAAAAATGCTGATAAAATGTGCAGTGCATCACTGCTGGACATTAATGCAGACTGATCCTGCCTAAGGAGTTTGCAGTCTTTATATAAATTAATAGACAGAATACAATCCCAAGTGTAGTGCATTTGATCATATATATTAATATGGAGACTGCTGATCCACATCTGGCTAAAATAAATGTGTTTTTATACAAATTAGGTTATCCCTGATACAAACAGTTTTGGTTCATACTACAGAGCACAAACAGATGATCAACACTATTGCTTTGGTGCAGCACTGTGCTTGAGGAAGTCACCACTTATCAACCGGGCTGTGGTAATTGCTGCCAGCCTTTTACAATTAGAAGAAGCCCCAAGCTTAAACTATCTTAAGCACTGATTACATTGTTTAAATGAGCACATTTTACCTTACATTTGTAACCACTTAGGAACAGGAGCACTAGCAGGCATTGTGGTTCAAATACTGGGTGCTACCTTGGGGAAGAGCAGATCAGCTGGATCTCTTGCAGTCCTTTGTCCACAACAGAATTACGAAAGATCCATACTCAATAAACTTCTACAGGTGACAAACAAACAAGAATAGTGACCACCTGCAAAATGAGTGGATGAAAGCCACCTACTCTTTATGCCAGTGTACCCTATTTATGCAGTACTAAAACTCTGAAATTTTGCACTGACTGTACATATCCCAAGAAGCAGTATGGAATATTAATTGCAGAAATAACTTCATTAAAATTCTGTAGAGTCCTTAAAGTCAAACTTTGAGTTTTCATTAAGTCTGTGAAGACAGCTCCATATGATCAGCTGTAGGTAAGCTTTCAAATGGTAAGTCCTCTGATTTATTTTGTTTTCTGACATGAGTAGTTTTTGGTGTTCTGCAATATGTGGGACTGCTGAATGACTGCAGAAACCTGTTTGGGACACTTGCTGACATCCATTTCACTGCATCTTCACAAATAAATTCATTCCTATTGCAGCACCAGGGTGCATAGTTTTGGTAAAAACGGAGACTAAGCAAATTTACAAAATTTTTGTCTTCAAATCATATTACCTTGAAGGCTTAGTTATTTGTTCTCTACAGTACAAATGCTGATAACCCAAAACATCTCCAAAAATTACAAGCCAGACCACTATATCCAAGACACTACATATGCTTGATGCCCCTTCAATTTACTTTCCTCAATTTGCTTTCAATTGACTTTTAATTTTCAACCATAAGATCAAAACCTCCCATTTGAAAACAATCAGTTGAATCACACAGCTTTGTCTTAATATACTAAATGTGCAAGATCAGAGATAAAGTTGTTGGCAACACAGCTAATGTAATTCTGCAGCAAGTTCCCTGAAGTAATCAGAATTAGGTACTCAGTTACGCTTTGTTTGGGTGCATGACAAAGGGCAGCATTATTGTTGTGCACTGAGGGGACGGTCCCAGGGTAGAACTGTGAGTACTGATGGTATTATGGTGTGGCATAGTGATAGCTGAACTAACTTCATGTTACTGACCTGGCCCCAACTGGTGTGCTCTCAAGCTCTCCTTTGTTTTAAAGGTCCCAGTTGGTCAAGGGCCCGAGTTCAGTAGGTACTGTATCCATCAGTGGCAGGAAAAAATGCATTAAAGAGGCATATATAAATGACCAAAAAAGGGTAAATTGAATATTTCTTCCCAGTTTTTAGTATCTGTCTGTGGGTTGCTCTACTGGATAACCACAAATCATTTATAACAGACATTAAATTATCAATATATTTCACCCATAGATTTCACAGATATGAATTTGGCCCACACCATTCTCTTTGGTTACCTCTAGTAGCCCAGACTCTCTTTTGCCGGTGCATTGTTTTTTTTTTTTTTCCTGCTACACTTGTCTTACATTTTTGTACCAGCCTCTGGAGGCCATCCAAGCAGGATTCCAACTGTGGACTTGTGAGCAGCTCTGTGTCTGCCCTCATTGTCCAACCCAACCAACCAAAACCAGTCACTCCTCAACCCCAGCTGCACCCTCTGTAGGGCTCCTGACACCTAAAACTGGTGTGTAATCATTCATTTCCCACTTTGGTGCTACTTTTGCAGCCCTGCTTTTGTGAAGAGGATTCCCATCCCTGGCTTTGCACCTCTGGGCCACTCTAGCAGCCACTGAGGCCTAACCCTACAGCAAAACCTCTGTGCCTCAGGGGAAACACAGAGCCCTCAAGAACACTTTTTGCATACTGCTAGAAGGTAAATAGGGGCTTCAGAAGAAGAGGTAGAAAATCAAGGTATCAAGATGTAGCTTCATTCCCATTGAACAGCACTGCTTTGTGCAATGTAAAGCCAGAACACTTTTCCCTCTGTTATTTTCTCTGATGACAATGAATTATTTCCCAATACTGAAAGTTTCAAATGAAAGCCCTGAAGTGACTGCAACTACTTCAGGTGGGCACCAGTGCTTTACCTGGGGGGAAACCCCTTTCCGTGGCAGCCCTGCCTCTCTGAGGAAAAGCCAGGCTGCTAAAATAAAGCTGCTGGAGTGAAGCCAAATCATGGCTTCAAGAAAACGGATGCTATGTCAGGGCTTTATTGATGTTGTAAATCTTTGCAGTTAAGAAAAATCAAATTTTCTGAGTGCTGAAGTGATCATTTCTTGGAGCAGTGCTGGAGACAGCATGGGAGCTGACAGAAGGACAGTGGCTCCAATCTTGCTGGGTGAAATATGTTCTGGTGCAGAAAGCCCCTAAAACATCCTGTGCATTAACAGGACTTAAGCTGGAGGCTTGAGTATTGGATAAACCCTTACATGGGACATCTCTGCCCTGAACATGTCTCTCTTTCCTGGAGCTGAAGTTAATGGGAGCCAGTAAATGCCCAGCTGATTCCAGCAGTCGTGATTCTGCTGAATAAAACGAAGTTTAAACGAGCTTGTGCAGACATTAGTGGTAATGCAGCTGGGAGACAAGGGCTGCACGGGGACTAGCCAGAAGGCTGGGATTTGGACACCACAGCTCTGTGCTACTGGCTGCCACGGTACTTAAAATAATTGCAGTCCTCTGGAGAGAGTATATAGATAAACTCTGTCCTATGTTAATGCACCATCATATAGAGTTGTTTACAGGCAGTACTTAGTAAAGTACTTAAGCATGTATTTAAACAGGCTGCTGAACATCAGTGTGATTAATACTTTGCTGAATTAGAGATATAATATGAATACATTTTTCTGCTGTTGCAGTTTTTCATTACATACACTTATAAACTGGACATAAGGATTTTCTTTCCATTTTGCATGCAGCAAATGAGTTAATTTGGGAGTCAAATTCTGCCTTAGTTATGCCTGCACAATGCCTTTCATATGCATGAGGGCAGAAGACTTCCTTTTAATTGGACTTATTTTTTGTTAGGCTATAATCAAGAAAAAAACCAAATCTGGTTCTTTCTTTCTGATCCTGCATCTCTTTGACATGTCTTTCATGTCACTTCAATCAGAAAAGTATCTTTTACATATGGTGTGTATGTTGTGTTGGTTAAGGTCGTGCACAAACAGCAGCTGCAATTCTTGACCAGCAAGCAAGCAGCTGCTGTTGAGTGCAGACTGGAGCCACACACTTTGTTATTCTGCATGTAAAACTGGGGGGGAGGGAGGAGAAGAGAAGAAACACGGCTCTTACATCACTCATCATGGTAATTCTATTTAAATATATTTTAATGATTTCTAACAACATAATTTGCCAAGCCTCCCCACCTCAAAGTGATGCAAGCACATCTCTCTCAATTTTTCCTTTCTTGCTTAGCCGAGGAGGAACATTTACCATCTTCTAGTAAGTTTTGGAGTCAAACCTTTTTTTCAATCCATATATATATATACACACACAAATATATATAATTAAAATAATCAGGGGATTCAAAGCATTGGCCTACTCATATACATTAATGTCATCACTGCAGAACCATCACTTGCATTTACTTGCAGTTTCTGCTCACAAGGAAACAAGCTTGATTTAACAGTTTTAGCCACAGCCATCTAAGAGTTGAAGACTTCCCCCCCTCCAAATTAAAGCTAAATTGTGTGCATTAAATACATTATCTACTTGTAATAAAATGGGAATATTTAAAATGATTCAGTCACAGATAATTTGTTGCTGCAAACGGCAGGCTGGCATCAGCCACTGGCCGCTCTGAGTGTTTGCTGAGCCCAGGGAACGCTTGGGTAGGCTCACCCACCTCATGGCAAACAGATGTTTGCACTGTGGAAAAGATTCCTCTTCCCTTTCGTGGTCTTAAGGATCCTGAGCGGGATCTCTCATGCCAAACAGCTGGGGTGGGTGCTGGGCTTGCTCACCCACCTAAGCCCTCTCACATGCAGGTTAATCCAGGGCACTGCAGCAGGAAACCAGCCACCATTCCATGCCAAAAACACAGCCCAGTGTATTTCACACTCGGCACCCAAGAAGCCATCAGAGTAATTGTCCAGAACAGTTCTGGAGGGGCTCAAAGGCACCCCGTTTTTTCAGCCGAGGGGTGATCAATTCACAAGCAGAGGCAGCACAGATGTGGGGCAAGGACAGGCAGCTCATATGACAGCTGCCTTTGTTGCTCCTGCCTGGCAAATACCAGAAGAGACCACTTGTCTAGACTGATGGGAAGGCATACGTTAAAGCAATTAATTAATCTGCCCTAAAAGACTGAGGCCAGGCCAGGATTTGTCCCTTTCCCAGTGCTCAGTCTGATTGTAAGCAATGGGACTTCCACCCTTTCCCATGGGAGATTATTCCACAACCTAATAGATCTCAATGTCAGGAAGTTTTTTCCTGATATTCAGCCATAATTCATATCCATGAATTATGTGCTACTGTCGACATCACATCCATTGAGGCATTCCTAGAGCCTGCTTCATTTAAAATTATATGCTCTAGTTATGCAGGGTTTCTGTGTACTAGGGCAAAATGCTTTTTCTGCAGGTTAATTCATTACTATTCAATTTGTTAACACTTTTTTCCTCGGTGTGAACAGTCATTCTGCAGTTGCATACCCTGTATAGTAGCACAATCCCCATTTGGGGGTAGAATCACAATATATAAATATGACAAAACAACATACCAAAAGCCATCCCTGTAAAGACTTATTAGTCTGTTCCTGCAGATACTCCAGCATTCAGTTAAATCAAAGCAGTAGCTCATACAACACCTGGTATGAGACAGAAAGCTTAGAAAAAACCCTTCTCAAGTATGTAATAAATTTTATGTCTGTCTTAAACAGAGGGAAGATAGGAGAGTGTGTGTGGGGGGGGGCAGTAGGGAAAGGGATGGGGAAGGAAAGGGAGAAAAGAACTTAAGCTGTGAGAAAATAGAGGAAAATTGAAAAGAGAATGACTTCCTATAAACAATGAGCCTCTACAACACAGTAAGAACATACAACAGCAAATAAAGCTGAGGATGCAAAATGTTCACTTCTTACCACTAAAGCACTTAGAAAAATGGAGAAAGCTAAGGCAGGCTTTAGAAATCTGTATTGCAAATAATTGTGTACAAAACACTTCTGAGAAAGAAAAATGCCTTTTAAGAACATTTGAGAGCAGAAAATTCATAAAATGTACCAATTTCTCAAAGAAATCGGAGGATTTCAATGAGAGTTTTTTTATTATTACATTTTACTCAGCTAGCAGTGTTCTGCCATCCTGTTTGCAACCCATTTTACATAAATGCCACATTAGCCACTGGAAAAGGATATGCTTCCCAAAGTAAGAAACTAGAAATACACCTGAGTTCATTTTCATCTCTATACGTGCCTAGCTCCCATTAATGCTACATAAATCTCAGAGCAACTATGTAAGAATAAACACACAAATTTTACCTGGAATCATCTAAAAACCAGAAAGCAATGTTTGCAAGGAGCACTGAATTTGCACAGTGACATATAATTTTGTGTTAAAGTTATTCCAGATGGTTGATTTTTTAGAGACAGTGGCTAAATAGCATTGAGGAACCTACACAAACAGGTCTGGTGAGAACATTTTGGCAATGTAGAAATTATGTGACTTTACTGAAATCTGTATCCAGTCAGGTAGGACACTTGCTTTGGACAAGGGACAGGACAATGCAGCTTCCAGTTCCTACTGGACAAGATGTGTGTACATAGCAGACAGACAATGCCCATAGGCTGAGATGGACTCAAAATGTTGCAGAGCCTCCAGGGTGGCATAAAGCCCACGTATCTATATTCTGTTCATCACCTGGTGAAGTCATACCAACTTGTCATTTGTAGCTAGGCAGTTTCTGATTTGCAGCTAGCCTTGCACAGCTTGACAAAACTTTCTTTGGTGGAGCTGTGAAATAACCCCTGGGACATACACGAAGAATTGACAAGCTAAAAAATTATGCTCTAACTGCAACCCTCTTCCACAAGAGATGTTGAGAAGAGAAGGGATGTTCTGATGTGCCTATGGTTTTGCAAAAACACTTGAATTTTTTTTATTTTTTCATTTTGCTTTGGAACTAAGCAGTAGAAATTGCTGCAAAATGGAACTGTGATCCTTAAGCCACCTGTAAAGATACGTAACTCAAGTTGAAACATGACTTGGAAAAAGGTAAGCTCTATGTTCCAAGAGGAAGGCTTTGAGTCAAAGGTTCCAGTGCCCTTGCAAGGATGTAGCAAGGAGTGGCATCTCCAGGAGCCAGCACCTGTCTTTGTAAGATGTCCCCACAGCGGCCTGACATCAGCATCTGCTGTGAAAATGGCACCAGTCATGGGGTAACTCATCTGTCTTACACACCTGCTGCCTTCTTACTCAGCTCTCCACTGCCTCAGTGCCCTGCCTGAGGCAGGGTAGTGCCCTGCTCTCTCATCCCACCCAGGTTTTCAACCACAAAGGGTCCTGGCTGAGCACAGGCAGGGAACAGGACATTCTGGACTCTCCCTAGAAGTAACAGTTTGTCAATGGCATTTTTGAGGATGAAGATGAGTAGGTAGATTCAGGAATCTTTGTATATAAAAGAGGAAATGAACAGCCTGGTTTCCACAGAGGTGGATGTTCACAAGTTCGTAACAAAAGACAGAGAGCGGCCAAGAGAAGCTGAAAGACTGTTGAGAGCTTCAGCACAGACTGAATGCAGTGAAAAGAGCTGTTTCAAAGATAAATCACAGCAAGATTGTAGGGACTGGGAACACAGGAATAGAAAGCTATCCAAAATTTACAACACATCATATTTACAAGTAAAGCACAGGGAATGGAAGAAACAATCAAGTAACACTTGTGTAAACAGAGAAGCTGATGACATTGTAATCAAAGCCAAAAATGTATACAAAGAGGGCTGACATTTCTTGAAAGTTCTCTCAAATGGCAGTGCAGAAGAAAATAATCTTTAACACATAAATAAAGCAATCATTGTGAGAACCTGCTACGTTTTCACCCGCTATGTTTGACTCATTCTCAAACTTGTGTCTTGCTCTTGGATACGCCGGCATGCGCCATTAACGGCACTTGCACAGCTGAACTCCTACACATCATCCCCAGAATGGGAGTTGTGGTTAGCCTCTGCTGTGTCACATGTTAAAAAATACTCTTCACTGTATTCCTGTTTCTCACTTCTATATTCTTACTTCCCTGTAGGTGTAAAACATTCATAAGGTGGCTTAGTGGCAGTGTGTATGCCCACCTTGAATTAATCTAAATCTAGGCTTAAAGCTGGATAGTCATACCAGCCAAGTTTTCTGTGTGTGAATCTTTCTTCCTTTGTGACCGTAATTTCCTGCTTCCGAACCTTTTAAAAGGGCCTAAATATAAGGAAGAAAAATACAGATGGAATTTATGTTTAAAATTAGCTTTCAGTGCAATCCACGTGTTTCTTCAAAGATGACACATAGAAGCATGTGCATACGTGTACATGCACAACTTCTACATACATCTACCACATTTTTAAAACCTGTCTAGTGGGTAATATAAAGACTACTGGCTTAGCAATATGCTAATGCTTGCTCAAGCTTTTCAATGCAGTGCTGAAACCATCCTTGACACAGCACTGAAGCAGAGGCTGCAGCATCCCCAACTGCTGGATAAATGGAGTAAGAGAGATGAAATTTATCAGGGCTGCCAAGAAGTGCTCATCAAGACACATTTTTTGACTAACATAAGTGTGCACTATTCTCACAAGTACAAAAAAAAAAAAAAAAAAAAGGAAGGGGAAAAAGAAATTAGAACAAGCGTTTATCAAGACAACCTGTCCATCTGATTTCATACATTTTTTGCAAACATCACTTCTTTTGTTCAGTTACCAATTGTTTTGGGGTAAATTGAAGGACGAAACCTTCACTTCTAATACAGTATCATTCTTCAAAAAAGTAAAAGCTTTACAGTGGATGAATGTATTTACTTGAAAGGCATGACATTTCCAAAGGCACAATGTGTGCTAGGCATCTAGTAGTACTCAAGCTGACACTTAAGCCTTCGAAAATTTCTTCCAAGAACCTCTGATGTGAGCTATAATCATACTGTTTGTCTTATAAGTAGCCAACCTGGAAAATAGAAAACTGGATAAAACACTCCAAAACATGAAGGATTGAGAAGTTCCCTGAGACTCCAAAGACATTTCAGAAAAAGAGGAACATGAGTTTTGTTATTAATTTGCTGAGGAAAGATGAAATATCATTCAGTATAGGAAAGGCTGATACAACTGAGCACCATAGAACTGCCAAAGAAAACATGGAAAAAAGAAATGTAACCTATTCCAGCAGAAACAATGCAGGCAGGGACGACAGTGACCTGGATTCTCTGATGCTGACTTGGAAGTAAACCATTCTACCTTCCTTTTACTTGACTTCCCTTTGGGTAAAGTACATAAATAATGATGTTCAAAGGGTTTTGAGAACCATCAGTATGCCTAAATGCTGGCTGACATGCAAAAATGTTGTTAGTGAAAATAACAGGAGGACTGCTGCACTGTCACAGAACATATTCAAGGGAAATTTAAAAAGTCAAAATGACAGAAATAACTTCTGTTGTATTCAGACCCGATGTCTTGGGTTATGGAACCAAAAAATGTGTATTCTATTTCATCTGTTGAAAGCAGTTGGGGAAATGTAGTTTTTTTTTGTCTCTTGTAACTACGGGGGGAGGGGCGTGGATGCTTTCTGATAATGGCCCAGCTGTTAAAACCTGGTGGAGTAGTGTTCCTTATCTCTTTC
>VZUI01056662.1:0-27379 GCA_013401135.1 Cettia cetti | reverse complement strand
AGCGCGGCCCCGGCCCGGGCGGCCGCTCCGCCCGCCAACCCGCCGCCGCCACGTCCGCCCGCCCGAGCAGGCGCACGGCCGGCCCGGCGCTCCACGTCCTGCCCGCGGCACCGGGAAAACCGGGACCAGGATTGCTGGGCTCGCCTCCTGCGCTTGGCACCGGAGAAACGGGACGGGGGTTGCTGTGCTCAGCACCGGAGAAACGGGAGCGACGGAATGTGCTCGCACCTTGCTCTCAGCATCGGCACCGTTACTAGTCCCGTGGCCGGGATCAGCGGATGAATAATCCCTGAGACCCCCGGCAGCTGTTCCCAAACAGCCCCACCCCGCAGCCAGGAATGATTTCACACCGGCCTTAGAGAACAAGGAGGTCATGTTTAGTTTTGACTAGAATTACTTCAAATGATTTACAGAGCACTTACATTAACAATGAAAGCATAAAATTGAGAAAACAATTCAGAAAGGCACACGATACAATCAGGTTTTGTCACACAAATAACAGTGTCCACAGTACTCTGTCTCACACTCACTGTATTAGAAACAATGTAAAAAATCAGCACTACAGCAGGTGGCACTTCAAGCACCAAGCTAGTTTGGTATTCCAGTGTACTGCAGCCCAGCCTGGGAGGAGCAGTCACCTCGCAAGAGCCCCAAGCTATGGCTGAAACACACCTAAGGTGTTGGTTTCCAATCTGTTGTGCTTTTGTGAAGTGAAAGGGACACAGCCTCCATGCCGTGTACGGATATCACTGAACTTTGGTTCAACACTTTTTACGTACACAATGTATGCCTAATGACTACATTCGAACTACTGAGGTAATTGTTAAAGCTCTTCTAATTATGTAAGGTCAGCCAGGAACAGAGAAAAGTACCTGGGGGAGGAAGGAGGGAAGAAGAAACCTAGTTTTAGTTATTTTGAATGTATGGCTGAAAGAAAGTTGGGGGAAGAAAAAGGAAATAAGCAAACACAAAGCCAAAAGCAGGATCTGCAGAGAAGCCAAAACACAAAAGAAGCTCCAGTGACTAGAAAGCCCAAAGGCTCAGCAATCAGGAGTCACCTGAGCCTGCAAATTGTTTTCCATTTCCTGTGCTCTGCAGGAAAAGCAAGGGGAAGCACCATCCACCGTGCAGCTGAAGCAGTGGTTCATGTCCAAGGCTGAAAATGTGTCCCAGCACTCCGAAGCTCCAAACTGCTTGTCTATATCACAACTTACTGGCCATTTCTGTTACTTCAGTGATGCCATAAGCTATTGACAATACAGAGAACTGCAAACGAGCCACTAGCAACACAAATACCAACTCAGTAAATGTTTAGCTACGGGTGCTCAAGCTTTTGCTAACTGGCAAATCATTGCTTTACAAAATCTCAATCCTGAGAGGCTACATGCAGAAAACAGCTTTGTGTAAAGTTCTCTTTATTACAGGCAACATTAGTCCATACAATAATACACAATACTGACATACAAGTGTAATCTTTCAAAATCATCATTTAAACAGCAAAGACCAAGAAACAGAATTTTAACTACTTCATTTTCAAAAATTAATACTTTTTCCTCCCAAGATCCTTTTTCAGTAAATTATATTGAAACATACAAAGAGAAAAAATACCCATTCAACGTATATTGTAGTTAAATGGTTATTTTGTTTAAAATCTTTAATAAGAAAATCCTTTTTAGCAACCTACATATAGATAAGTAGCAAACTTTGTTTTAAACAAATCCTCTCCATTAAGAGATCTGAAGAATTTTCATCCATCATTTTCTTAGCCCACCAACACTCCTTTTTGCAATACCTTGATACCTTAAAGTTTTTCAACTGAAGGTCTGAGACTAGGGGGCTTCCTAGATATTATAACCACTCTTCCCCCCTTCTATTTCCTAACATTCTGTCCAACAGGAGGTGAGTAAGCACATAATACTTCAGATTTTTTTAATCACCACTCTGTTTCATGAGAGCATAGACAGGTCTGCTCAATCCCCCTAAATCTACCATACTTTGCTGTTCAGGAGGAACAATGTATGCCAATAAAAGCAGAAAACCTGCAGCTTTTCTGTCACATGCTTTTGATTATTGTCAAATTTTCTGGTTTATGCTTCCAGCTGATAACATGTATGTGTCATATCAGTATTAGTTTAAATCTTTAAACAAAAAACTATATTTTCCAAAGTCATTATCACTGGGAGCAATCAAGTGATCTTTTCTTGCTTTGCTGAGTTTCATTCTTAAAACTTGTCTTCGTTCTTCCCACTCACGGAGTTCAGCATTTCCATGGGCAAATTTACAGTTGTTTCCTTCAGTGCAAGTACCAGCCATATATCTGTTAAGACAGATTTTGAACAGTGTTTTCATAGAATTACCATGATCATCACTACTGTGTCTATATTTTCTTCAGGTCATGTTTTTTCAAACACACTACACAGTTCAGACAAAAAAAATTTGGAAGAGTATATACTTTTAGAAGTTAGATTACACTAACTCTGTTTAGCATTTGGTTGTATTTTTCTTTCCCAGCTGCCAAATATTTACAGAGGACAAAAGATGGTTCTTTTCTTTCTATTCTTCATGTTCCTACTTAGACGATGCTTGAAACCATCAAATTAATCATGTTAATGAGTACCTTATCATTTATCTCACTAAGCTAAAGAGCAACTACTGTTAAAAAAATCCAATTAATTACCCTTGTTAACTAAATTTGAGGTTAGAATACTCAGAACAACTTAACGTGCCAGTTTGTATTCACTTTATGCTGCATATCCAAGGTTTGTTATGTTCAAAACAAATACATTTAGAATGCTACTTAAAAATTTAGTAAAGGGACATGTTAGTTTCCATGCAAAGACTACAAATGAAAAATAACTTGCTCTCTCTGATAAGCAGTTTCTCAAGATCTCCAAGACACTCAAAATCTTCAACTGAAAATGGAGTAACAAAGGCATCTGTACCAGCAAAATGAACCTTAAACTCCAGAATTAACTGAACCTTAAACTCCTTAAACTCGATTCCAAAGTTTTTAGACTTCCAAAAGGATTCCAACAATGAAGGAATTTTCAACAGACTTACAAAAAAAAAAAATCTAATGAAGTCAGGTAAAACAGGCTGCACTTAAGAATTAAAGGGAGCAGCAAAACATACAACCACTGCTGGGGAAAACCTACAGATCTTGGAAGTTCCCTTCCACATGTTCATAAATAATTTCTAGTGACAAATACTCAATTTTAACAAATTTGGTTTGATGCTAACAACACTTCTACTTGCCTTAAAGCTCCAGTATCACTGTCCAGCTAGGTACTATTCTTGGGCTCTAATTAATATGCAAATGCCTAGGTAAACTTGTAATAATACCAACTTCACACTTCACAATATCACTTCACACAGCTGCAATGAACTTGCTACCATTCATCAACATCACACAAGAGGTTAATTTGGTTCCAAAATTAGGCACCTTGTCACTGCCTGAGTTCTAACATGTTAAAATACTGTTAATTACTTATTTCCTTGTTGAAAGATGCACACAAATCAAGAAATACTAGAAACTTTGTCAGAACCAGTAACTGCCTTAATTAACTATGAACTGTCATTTTTCAGCATTTTTGCCATCTTAAAAAAGACATACCTATCACAAATGCTAAAATATCCGGTTGGAAAGCGATACTGCCAGCAGTTCTGATCATCCTCAGTGTGGAAAACCTTCTCCTTATGCTTTTCAGAGGAAATGTGACCCTGCCATTGCTTCTCACTATTACAGTTCTTCCCACACATCCAACAATGAAAATCCACCTGTTTTACAGGGAATTTGAAAACAAAACATTGTGAATTCAATGTTGTAAGGACAGAACATCTCCTAATACATTTTGAATGCTTTCTTTATGTTGGCCTGCAGGATATTGTTTACCTAAACAGACAATTATTTTAACAATCACTAGGAGTTCATGATCTCCACTGGCTTTAGAAGCACTGATGTACAGTGTCAGTTACATTTAGTGTAGCTATCTATGGTCTAAAGAAGCACCAAGAAAATAAGGGAAACAAGTTACTGACTGGGGAAAAAAAAAGCCCAACATCCCCCACATGCTTGGATTTAGGATTGTACCTATGATTACTTACTGTAACTTCAGCATAGTCAGTTGGCATGTGAATTTGCTTCCCATTTTCTTTGTTTGCCTGAGCAGCTGTATCATCTCCTTTTTCTGGTTTTTGAGTTTTTAGCCATATGTCATACAACTGCTCCAAGTCTTGAACTAATGAGAGCAGAAGCTAAAATAAGTAATTAGCAATTAAGGCAAAAGTTTGAGAACACTAGATAAACGACTGAGTTTGTGAGCATAATTCAGTCCCCACCTATTCTAAGAAGAAAAAGGTTAGGAAACAAATGTAGACAGTTCCACAGTTCAGAGATTGAGAGCCAAGGGGAAGAGGCATCTCTGGCTACTTACCAAGAGCCCTCTGTGCCTCTCGAGGGGACAGCAGGAGGTTACAGGTTTCTGGACAGGCACCCAAAGTACAGATAGCAACTGTGCTGCTGCACAGCAATACCTGAATTTCAAAGAACTAATCTCATGTGTGCTACAGCTTTTGGTAAATTTAGTCTGCTTTCTTGCAGACCATGACCTGATCATTTATTACTTCTGATTTTAGATGCTTTCTCCCCATTAACACTGACAGGATAATAAAGTCAGCAACAGAAAGTGAATGGTGATTCCCAGTAAATACACTGGGGGGACTATTCTGCAAATAGTTTCCCCCATATGTAATTCCATGAATCCATGTGTGCACATGGCAATGCAGAGTACAAACACCAACTAATGTTGCTGCAAGGATCAGTATTTCTCAGACAACTAAAAAAACCAATACAAACTACTTAATTGTTAAAAAACCCCATCAAGCAACAAATACACAGTACAGCTATTTTTATTTAATACTATTTTTGAATGCCTGGTCTGGGTTTATTTAAATTCAAAGACAAGGGCACCTGCAAGGTTTACTACAAAAGATAATAAAAGAAAATAGATTAAAAAGTAATTGAAATATAGGAATGAAAAGCAGAACAGTTGGATTTACAACACGTTACATTTACTTTTCTACTTACTGCTGTTCTCTTTCATATAGGTCCACATCTCTCTCTCCTCAGGACTGTGAGCAAATGAGCAGTTTCCATCATACTGACATTTCTTGCCTGAAGCAATATGATTGCACAACTGGAACATGAATTAAAAAAATGCTTAAGAATGTAAAGCAGAATGGATGCAAGGAGAATTTTTAAATTTTTTTTCAGTCTTAGATAGTGTTTCCCTTCCCAGTCAAACGTTTATACAATGTGAAAAATAATGCTTATTTTACAAAAAAACCCCCACATTTACTACAGTTAGAAAAAGAGAACTGCTGGAAGCAAGTACTATGAATGCTTTTTGCCTCCTATCACACTACCAGACCACAGGTATGTATAAATTATTTCAGAAGTATTTACTTCCACTGACAAGTAAGGACTTCAATAGTACCATGAGATCAGTGCTTTTCTAAGGCTGAACGTTGTAGAAGCACTATGAAAGTTTTCCTACCAACTCCCATGGGAATTTCTGCTGAACTGATGAAACCACCCCAATTACTCTTATTTTCCAGTGACTATTATCTATTTTCTTAACCAAAACATTAGTTTTAGGTTAACATACATCAAACTGCAGAGGCACTTGTTTCTTTGCAGGAAGAGGACGAATGGTCATCCACTTCTTCCGTTCATTAGACATTACCAGCACCACACGGCGATCTTTGCTCCATCTGGAAACCACAAGCATTCAATGAATGAAAATACTATTCCAAAAAAATCACAATTTCTGCACAAAAGAAGAACCAGGAAAGCTCAGAGAGTTTATTTTTAAAGCTTTCACCATATATTTAAGATTTAATGAAGTTGAAATCTATCGAAACTTGACCAAAACTCATAATACAAAAAAACTCTCCAAAAACAAAAACACAAACACTTTGGTAGCCATCAACAAGATAGAGATCATCACAATGTTTCTCAGGACCAGATATTAGCATACTACAAAGAGATAACTCTCTCCTACTTCAATATGTTTAGGGTTTTTTAAAATTCCTTGTATGATTCTTTCCTGTGAAGCAACAGTCCCCCAAAATAGGTTTTAAATGGCTGACAAAACAGTAGATTTTTCACTGTTTGATCTTACTTACGGGTGTCTTGCCTTTGCACTACAGTATTTTTTGTTTCTGTCTGGCTCACTAACTTGACCATTTCTCCAGCACTGCCCACAAACAAACTTCATCTTCAAATTAAGTGATCCATATTTCATTTGGTTCCCAAGAATCTTAAGCCAAAAAAAATAAACAACAACAATAAAAGGTATTTTTATCTGCAAAGAAATCCATACATAATTACTAATTACCCCCTGCGGCAGAGATTTCAACACGCTGGGAAGCAGATAGTACACTGCATGCCTTGTAATAGCTCAACTTGTCATTTCAAACTAGACATTTCTTAATAAATGCATTTTGTATTGAACTTACTTCTGATTTATATATATGTACCCTGAAGTTGTGATAATATGTATAAACTAAACACATAAAAGCGCTACATATTGAAAAGATAATTAATTGCCCTAGAGCAGCTGACTCTGAACTTGTATTTATATTTTATGTCCCACCTGGGACAGAACAAGCAAAGCAAAAAAGGAGTTGCACAGCAGCAGAGCAGGCATTTTAGTCTAAGTGAGCAAGTTGAAGAAAGCCTACACTGAAAGTGATTATTTGGAGATCATTAAAAAAGTAATTTCTAAAATAAGTTACATTACATACGCACATAATAAAATATCATCACAGTCACTGCACAATTAGTTGAATGGAAAAATGAAAATACCTGTGATCCATGTGCACTAGCTTCCATGTTCTGCCAGTACTTCTTTGATTCTTGAACTATAGTATCATGTGAAATACCTGTAAAGGAAGAGAAACAGTCTTTGAGTACTCGTGACTGTTGCAGCCTTACAGACATGCTCAAACTGGAACGTTACCAAAGCCCCAAAGCTTTTATCCATTTTGCTTTTTGTATATTGTGTAAGTATTCACACACATGTAATATACATTTACATCATGGATATGATGTTATGTACACACACACAAATACAAACACACACACACACTTAAAAACATTGTGAGGGCATCCAAAACAGAAATATTGTCTGCATCATCCCAATGGAAAGCATACAAGGTTTCTAAATGACAGATTGCTCACATAAGTTAAAGGTGCATCTTTCAGTATTTAAACATAATGTACTAGAGGTCTAATCCCAATGTCATTATAAGTCTTCACTGTACCACAGAAAACCTCTCCAAAATGCTAGCTGAGAGGCACCAGGTTTCTCCTGCTTGCTTCCTGCACTGATCCCAAGCTGCTAATTTCAGAGGGAGTCAATAAAAGGAAGGAGTGGCAATACAATGAAAAGTGAAGTATTTTACTAAACATACCTGATTCCTTTTGCATTATCCAGACTTTAAGCTCTACCAGACTGTGAGCATAAAAGCATTTATCCTCTCGTAAGCAGCCATAATGCACCTCATGTCTGCACAGGTCAAGCTGACAGCGGACTTGGTAAGGGCGGATTTTGGAATACTTCACCATAGTCTCTCGCAAAATGTGGACAAGGCACCTGTTTTGAAAACAGACAGTTTTAGATATTCTTTAAAGTAACCATCCTTCACCACTGCTTGTTCAAATATCCCTTAAACACTTTTTTTACTTGAAATCAGAAAGTCAGGAAAGTTCCCAGAAGGAGGTCACGTCTAAGCATCGTTTCTAGTCTGAGTAAACACACTAAATAGCCCTGAACAGTACCCCTGGGAATCCAGAGTCCCTCTTCTGCAAAGCTTTACTGATGTCAATCCAGCTGGATCACTGGTTTCCAAGAAGGAAAGCAGATCATGTCCACTTTCAAGTATACATCCTGACCTAATTACTAACCCACGTACTTATTCCTTTATAGAGCACCATTTAAGGAAGAGGTGATGCAGAACAGTAACAGCCTAGCTCTGCTAGCAGCAGTGCTTCCTCAATACAAAACTGGAACACAAACAAGGCAATTCCAATGCTCCCACTTACTTTTACATCATACAAAGACAAAAGTCTCTTAATTCTCTAAAACTTATTTTACAGAATTACAACAATAAACACTTTTTTAACATTCCAAGAATAACTAAAGACACTCCTCACACAACTGAGTTAATAAGGACAATGGTCTATTTTATACACTGTAATTAAGGTAAACCTGAGTTAAAACTACAGCAAAATAAGAAAAACACAAAGAAAGAACAACTTAGGAGTTCCTGTTTTAATTTAACAAAACACATCTATTTAGAGCAATACAGCTCACCAGGTAGATAAGCTATTAACAACCTGACACCAAATCCCATAAGATTCAAAGCTGAGGGCAGACACCACTAATTTTGAATGACTGATAAAGAAATAGCTCACTTTAATTTAGTTATATTTGTCAAACCTTGCTCTTTAAGTCTGTCATGCTTATACTGCCAAAGCATAACAGTCAGCAGGGAAGAGAAGTTGACCAACAGGTAAGTAATCAAAGTCAGTACTAAAAACTGTCTTTGCTTTTAAATTGCAACTTATAGAGATGGTATTTCAAACATACTTGTTATCTTCAAAGTCATGCATAGCAGGGTGAGAACAAGAAGATGAGTTATCCTTGTTCCTTTTGCTTATTATTCTGGGTTTGTGATCAAAACATTTCTGGAATATAAAAACAAGCAATTTTACAGTGTATATTTTGGACAATTAAAAATATACCTTACCTTAAAGATTTTAACAGATACCTCCTTTAGTCTCTAATCTAAAGGCAGCCAGACAATTACTGAAAATCTGTTTCAAAAGTTACAAAATAGTCATTCACGAGCAACACATTTCTTTCTACATAGTTTAACTATCTATTACCATTTTTATTGTGTTACGAGAAATAGAGCAGCACCTCACAAAGAAACATAAATAATCCGTGGTATTCTTGAAGAAGTTGGGACACAGTCAGGTTGATCTTTCCAGGTCCTCCAAAAAGAGCTTCTCGACTGAAGGCTCCTTTGCGCTCCAGCGTCCACACATCGATCTCCTCTTGGCAATAGGCAAACGTGCAATGGCCTGGGTACCTGCACTCCTCCTCAGCAGCCACATCTCAAAGGACAGCATTGAACAGGACACTGCTTTTAGACATCTTTTTTTTTTGAAATTCATCTTAAAAGTTCCACTATATCTGTTTCAAATACTTTTAATAAAGAAGTCACAGAGATCTGTTGTAAATTTGTCACTTAAATCTAACAGAAGCAAAATCTTATGCTGAATGACTTGGTGAAAATGTGAAACCCCTCAAAACAGCTAAGGCACACCTCCATCAACTATCCTGCACTAATCTAGGGCAACGATGCTGAGAACCCAGCATACCTTCTGCTCAAATAAAGCTGCTCATTAATACACAAGTCATCTTGCTTACATCACAAGTACATATTGCAAAAGTCTTAACAAAAATGCTTCTTTGCTGCTGTTTTAAACAGTAATCATTCAGCACTCAAAAGCAAAATTACTTCTGATGGAGAACAGTAGAGAAGTACACTGCCTGTTCTCTAAGTAATTCTATTAGTGGTAAATATATGGCTCTCCTTACAGCCTTTGAAATTATACACAACCCAGAACTTCCTTCCCCATGTCCCATAAGAATAAATGAAAATTCCTTCTATACTTCACTATGGAAAAGCTAAATTGTATTACTCTGAGTGCAGACATTACCATTTTACTCTCTGTAACACCTACCTTTACATATATGATATGGTCCCACATATTGTGTCTTTGTTGGTCTTGGACGTATCTTTTTCCATGATTTATCTTCAGAGTTTTTTATTCTGCCAATTAAAATATCCTTCTTACATTTATGTTCTAAATTGGGATGGTAAGCATAATCCAATAATTTAGGACCTGAAACAATCACAGAAAATTGCATAAAGTGCATTGTATTTGAATAAATTGCATCAAACATGAACATGTCCATACAAAGACTGGTACAGAAGCCCAAAAGCAAAGTACACAAACACACTGTACAGAATCCTATAGAATTCCTACTTGCACCAGCAGCTCTGAAGAACCAAAAGTCATTAACCACCATGTTGAGCAAAATAGAAAAAAAAAACCCCAAATACTTACAAAAGGCAGTCTCAGCAAGAAAAAACCCACAAGTTATTTTATATTTGGGGAGGGATGCTGTGTTACAACCTTAAGGTTGCTTTGGGTCAGCAAACTGCTGTGTTTTTTCACATTCCAAAGTAACCATTCCAATAACACTAGTTTAAAACTTAAATTGCTTATCTATACTAAGTCAATGCAGGTGAATTCCAGAGATCAGTAAATGGCTCTCTTAACCTTCAACATCTATATTATTAGGAGTGGTACTATGTTCAGAGACAAAACACTTGCTAAGAAGTTCACACATGCCAAAAGGACAAATGTCAATCCCAGAACTTTGTGATTTTAGAAACAGAAATACGCCCAGCTTCAAACTCTGTCTTTAGGATGGTACTAAATGAAGACATCAGAAAGAGCATCTGAAGATGAGCAATGCTCAGTGAATTTTGCTATTCATGAGATTGAAGAACAAGAGCATGACCCGGTTTACTCTGCACAAGAAGATGATGGAACAGTGTAACTCCAACAGGCAGTCAAAGCATGAGATACTTAAAAGCTTTGATAGAGAAGGAAAGAAAGAAAGGAAGCAGATGCATTGACATAAAAAGTGAAGCTAGGAACATGCTAGATACTCTCACCAATATGTTATAGCTCCAGCTTTAGCAGAACATGTTCTATGGTTTTTCAAACTTCGTGGATTTTTCTAGTAAAAATAATTTTAAACTAGTATAGAATTTCTTAAGTGTACAATAGTCATCCCCTAAAGGTCTTGATACAATTCTTTATTAGTATATAAACATCAATGATACCTGTAACTTTAAACACAATGCTTATTTTTAAGATTAGTTTTAATAGAAGCTATTGCTTTTAGAATATGACTCTGTTTAATAGCAACAGCTCAGGCCTAAAGATTAGTTATATTAATGACCAATACTGGTTAAGCTCCTTTAAGTCAATACAGTGGAGTTAATTATTACTAAGGTTTGGAAGCCTCATGATTATGACTTAGAATTAGTTTGAAAGAACAATAAAACAGATGGGATGTGAAGGTTACCAGGTACTTTGAACTGCAGTTCAATTCCCCATGGCCAATCAGAGAGAGTATTGCAAGTTTTATTTAGTCTTGAGCAAAGGTGTCATTCTTCACAGTACCCTGGGGTTTGGGAGGAAAGCGGATACAGAATGTGAATGACCTACACAGGGAAAGCGTGTGGTGATTCGTGCTGGGTTTAGAAACCAAGAATCTATTAGGACAAGAAATAAAGACAAGAGGAAAGAAGATAAAATAGTGGTTGAAATATTTCACCAATCATAAGATCGTGCTACATCTGCAAAGAACAAGTTGGGATTAACATGGTTTAGAAACCAACGGAGTTAAATTATGAACATGAAGATTTTAAATGTATGCTTTTTAATTTTAAAAAAATGAACCCTGTCAAGTCCAATAGCTCCTTACCTTTTTTGACAAAACATAACTGGCAGGCCTGTCT
Organism: Cettia cetti; assembly: GCA_013401135.1. Taxonomy (NCBI): domain Eukaryota; kingdom Metazoa; phylum Chordata; class Aves; order Passeriformes; family Sylviidae; genus Cettia; species Cettia cetti. Next base: position 15,706 of record VZUI01056662.1, on the reverse strand, counting down.
CAGTTCATGTGTGCCTTCCAGTGGGTTCCTTCCCGCCAGGGCCGGAGATACAGGTATATTAGCAGTTGTACTGCTAAAAACATTGGAAAAATCATTTCTAGTTTGGCCTGCAATTCCCATGTAATTTTCGGACCCAAACAAACTACTAGGACCATTTATCTGTTGAAAGAGAGCATATTTTACTTGATGCACAGAATTTATCTATCTACCATTAAAATTTAACCTACTGAAATTTTTATTCAAAGCCATAATATGAGCTTCAAGCACACGCCTGAGAAGGGACACAGAGATTTTACGAAGGCCACGTACACAGCACAAACTATACATGAAACAAGAGCCAAGCAGGTACAGGCAAAACAGCAGCCTTTATCAGGCTAATTGCTACTCCCTCCTGGCTCCTGAGGGTGCAGTCCTGCATGCCACCCTTCCCCACACAATCAATGCCAGCAGCGTGATGGAAAATGCACAGCACAACTGCAGTACAGAGAGCAGACAGATCCTCAGACACACGGTGGCATCTGCTCTGCTCCTGTACTAGGACAGTTCTTCAGGATGCCTAGTGTTTGGTACTCAGATCAAAACGAGTTTAGACTGGTTATTTTACAATTCAACAGTACTTTACAGCAAGTTCCTCAGAAGGGAGTAATGGTTGTGACATTGGTCAAAATTTGCATACATAAAACAACCTCCCTAAATTTTTTGTCACCATTCCTGGAAGTTCCTATAGCCAGAACCCACTTTTAATGGTAGAAGTGCTATTTTTTAAAAATAGAAACTTCAGCTGTAAAAATTCAGATCTGTGTAAAGCCTCCAAGGTTTTAACATTTGAACTGGTGTGAACAAAAACATGAAAAATACGTACAAATAATGGGGAATTATTGCTGTTAAGTGTTGCTGTTCCATCTCTAGAAGCTGAACTCGAGATGTCTAAAGGAATAAAAAGATATTTTAATTAAATGAGTTCCCCAGAGTATCCCATGCAAAAAATAATATATCATTCTGGAGAAATATCAGAGGTTTGGGTTTTTCGACAAACACTAAAGATTTTTTGTTTGCTACAAAAAGTTGGGGTTTTTATTTATGTAAAAGCCCCTTGTAAACATCTGGGCTGAAAAGTTATTAGGCAATCATCTTCAAAATATACACCTGGTTACCACCAGCAGTACTGGCAGATACTGAAGGCAGATTCACAGGCAGATACTGAAGCAACATGAAAATACTTGTGCAGTACAAAAAGGGTAGCAAGATAAATAGTATCTGACTATGAAAAAATGAGGAAATGAAAGAGGGGTAAGAGGATTCTTCAATTTTTCATTTTATTTTGTAAATTCATCTTTGTTCTGAAGACAGCATAGTCCTGTAACACTGGTAATTAAAGAAAAAACTCTGTTTCATCTTTTGTAGTTGGTTATTTCACATACCTGATTTCACTACATAATTATAGTTTGTGCAGTTTGAATCCAAGCATGTAATACTGGTACATTTTCAGAGTACACAGTTACATTCTTGTTTATTGCCAAATCATGACAAATGATTTAAGCTGTAAGAGCAAGTTTGTTTAAAAAATAAAGTTTGAGGGTATAGCATTTCTTCTTTAAACTTATGCACCTGAAACAAATAAATTTACATAATATATGCAGAAAAACTACTTGGAGCTTGCTTATGCAGACCCCAAGGAAACAAAAGCTTTATTTATGAATTCTTGTATACAACCAACACTCAAAAACTATTAGCACAGCTCAGATGTTATGTGTTATATAACTAATAGTTGTAAAAACCAATTTGTTAAAAAAGAAAGCCACTTGACTCATTCACAACTCTCATCATAAAAGATTAAATATTAAGACACATTTCTTACCTCTTTTTGGGTCACTGATTGAAAAGGTGCTTAATGGTGAACAAAAGTTCTCCAGCGAAGAAGCCAAAGGCTGTGAAAAGATTTCTGAAAGAGAAGCTGAAGGAACAAATCCTGCAGTAACTGGCAGTGTCCCCAACAAAGAGGCAGAGAAAGGTACACTAGGAGCTACACTCCCTGCAGGGATGGGTCCTCTGGCTCCTGTAGTTTGCTGGAAAAAAAAAATTAAAAGAATGTTCAGACCAAACAAGAAAGGCCTCAAGAACATAATCTGCAACAGTATTTCTTTCAGTCAAGTTTCTGCGAAGTTTTTATAAACCTATTGAAAAACATCAATGACAGGTACACCACAGTCCTGCATAGAGCTGCAGTACCAAACCCTAAACAATGCCCCAGGTGCAAGGCATTATCCACTGATCACACACTTCAAAGGTTCAGTTACCAGACACTTACTAAGTTAGCAAGAGATTTGGATTTTTTTATCCATCAGATCATAGCTGAATTTCCAAATTATGTTAAAAACAGACACCAGGGAAGAGTAGGAAGAGTCAGGTATCAACAGTACTTGTTTCTAAATAAAGAGGATGTGATTCAAACTGTACAGCAAAGAGGTATGAGCTGGCTTTGAGGCAAATCCTCAGATCCAATCAAATGGTAACACATTCTGCACAGGCCAGGTCACATTCCTTCCTCCCACTAAAAGTAACATACCCTTCTGGACACTTTTGTTAAGGACAAATCAAGTGGGGGAGTTTCCCCTCCCTTCTTCCTGCCATCCCAAGAAGCTCCCTCCTTGTCTGGATGTTGAATGAGAAGGTCTGCACAGAGTCTGCCCAAACACCCCAAATGACTGGCAGGGCCAGAGCAGGGAGTCAGTAACCTCGGTAAAAGCTTCAGACATCTCTGCACATCAATCAGAGCTCCCATTTTGACTAGCAACTGCAGAACTCTGGAGGCTTCACAGTCTGCTCTAGGGCTGGCATAATGGCTTAAGTAGGAACAACACTTCATAGAACTAAATTTCTCCAATATCTCTTCCATAAATACTAGAAGTCAGACTCACAATGGTCTATTTCTGTTCAGTCAGTGGTGGATCTCGACAAAGCTCTGATTGCAGAGATCCTAGAAGCATCCTAGAAGGCCACAGCCCAAGGATTTGCAAAGCAAAGCTTTTTGCTTATGTTTAACCATAGTTTCTACAGCCAGAGAGTGAGCATTCCAACACACACTGTTCATGCTCTAAGAGGGTTTATTTGCAAAAAATCCCACAAGAAAACCACACTAGCCCAGACTTCAAATGTCGAATTCAATTTTCACAGTACTTCCTGTAAGTAGCATAACAGTATTTCTGAAGTAGTAGTACAGCCACATTTACAAGAATCTGAACCCTAAGTAAAATCAAAGTGACTACATCCAAAGACAACTCCACATAACAAGGAAAGGTAACAAACTTCACCACTAGCCCACCTGATAAAAATATGAGACCCCTTTCATAGAGTCTCTCAAGAAAGAAAACAGACAAAAAAGTCTCACCATTACACCTTCATCTGGATCAGGCACAGAATCAAGTAACTCATCAAGTTCTTCTCCAATAATTATGTCTCCATCTCCACAATCTAAACATGCTTCTGGCATAGGGAAAGAAACATTCCCTCCATTTGACAACACTGTAGAAGGCAAAGGAACCTTTTCCATTTGAAGAGGCATAACAGTGGGTAAAGGTGGTACAGGTACTGGTGACACTTTAGACACTTCAGAAACAAAGTTTGATGAAGCAGCAGAAACCATCTCTTGTTTCTGGTCAGATAAGTCTGAAATAGGTAAGATGGGAATGACTGGAACCTTTGTTCAAACATGTGAGAAGCTCTTGCATAACTTTTACCCTGACAATGTGGAGGGTGAGGGAGTGAAGAAATGTGAAGAATGTTTAAGCAAAACCACATTAAATGTTTTCAGCTTTCATCAGCTTCCAGAAGATGCGTATCTTCATCTCAATGTTTATATATTACTCAAATTAAAACAGACAGAACAAGATACAGACCTGATACTTTACTAAATCTTTAGCATATTCTCCCCTCCCTATTTTTTGAAGCTGAAGAGGACAGTATGGAGACAATCACTACAGGAGCAGTTACAATTGTATCAGGTTGAGGAGGCCAAAGGGAAATCTGCTCAGATACTTAAATATGCTGTTTTAGAGATAAACAGATCAGACTTTAACCCCAGTACTTCCAAATAACCAGATGAATTTTTCTCTGAATTTTCCTAATGCAATGAGATATGTATGGCACATCTAGCTCCCTAGCATAAGTAATGTAGCACAGGACTCACCTAACTCAATGTCTTCTACAGAAGAATTCTGGGAAAGAGAAAAAAAAATACATCTCAGCCACAAGAGCCATTAAAAATTTTCAAATACATATTTACAGACAAAGAACGTAAGCCCTCTCATATTCATGTCTTATAAAATCTCAAATTTAAAAAGTCTAATGTAATTTAAAAGTCAATTTTTTTTTAGATAAAGCATCCATTTGCAGACTGAAATCCACTCATGCTATCACTAAAAATTTGCAACCAACCAACCAAAGTGAGAATAACACTTCAGAGAATGAAATAGTCTAAATGCTATCTTAAATGAGTTGTTCCTACACTTCCTCATTCCTTTACAGCTAAATTGTCTATATTCCTGTGAAAGAAGTCTGTAAGATAAAGCTGAACTCATCTTCACTACTGCTATTTGGACACATTACAAAGAGCAAGATAAATGCAAGTTCAGCTGCTAATGAAGACCAAATTTGGACAAGTACATATAAGTAAAAAGGATTTTAGCCCAGCACCCTTCATTTTGATAATTGTCAACTAAATAAAATAAAAAAGAAACCCATTAACTTCCCTTTTGCCTCAGGACATTAAAAATAAATGTATGCACTGCACTGAATTTAATGTTTTAGCTAACATTTATCCAACAAAGATAACTTGAATAATAATCTTGTCCTAGTCCGCCCTACATATATTCAACAAAACTGAACAATAAGAACCCCAAAGTCCCAAATAACAGCCTTTAATATAAAATGTCAATTGCACCATTGTGCCTTTATCATCATGAAATTATGAAACAATTATTCCCTGTAGTTTACAGTCAGCTTGCACTTGGAACACATAAAACCTTACCTGAGTTGATATATCACTAGAAACTGAATTTGAGGGGGGTGGCTACAAAGAAAAGATACTTTCATTAAATATAAATTGATATCAAAAGAGGGAAAGCTTAACATAAAATGTTAAAATAAAATCTTACCTTTGCTCTAACATATGCTTTCCTTATTTTTAACCCTAGCTTTTGAGCTAGTTCTTGGGTAAGCTTAATCACACTTTCATCCTAAAAGACATAAATAAATTTTCATCATTTACATATACTGTCATCAAGCAAAGACATCTGCTTATATCTCAGTCTATATTCTGCAAGATCCCTACATGCAGGATGTCTCAAAATGCAGCTTTATTCTTTCACAAACACAGAATGAAAACCTATATCTGAAAATACAGCTACCCTCAAGCAAAAATTATGTTGCCAGAAAATGGACAGTATCCTTCTCCCTTTATCTGGAGTTAAAATAATATAAAGGTTTTCCAAAATCAGAGAAATTCAGAAGTTTTTTGTTTTGGTTTTTTGTTTGTTTGTTTGGGTTTTGTTGTTGTTGTTTTTTGTTTGGGTTTTATTTGTTTTTGTGGGTGGGCTTTTTTGTTTGTTTATTTGAGGCAGGCATTTGTTCTTTAAGGGAGTGGAGGTTTATTTTCTTGTTTTGCCTTTACACAAATTGAGGGCCATATTCCTGATTACTATATGAGCTACTACATGATACTGATGAATATTAATGAGTACTCTGTATTTTGGGAGGCATTGCATCATACAACTGGAATTAAAAACGTCTTCATATTTCCCTCTGTCCTACAGTTGTAACTACCCATTTAAATTACTTTATGATTTAGTATTCAGATCACGCCCTTCAGCTAGAAAAAGCTATTTATAAACCTTACATAAAGGCGTATTAACCTTAAGCAAAAACATTCAGATTTGGAAGCGCAAAGTGTGGATTCAAAGTCCAAAGTTACACATTCAGATGAACTGTTTATGTCTTTGGAAACACAACTGAAACCTTCTCTCTATCAAGAGGCAAACCTATGCCCAACACTCTCTCTAGTGCCTCACTGTAGTTTTGATGCAGCAAGGTGAACATGCAGCAAGTCAGTATTTTATCCTGTGATCAGTCTATTTTGAGCAAAGCATATAAAGATTCCATCAGCATGTAAGTTCAAATCAGGAATGCATTTGTGAAGCAAAATCTCTTAATCATCCTTCACTCACAGCATTTTAGTTCACATTATGAAGGGTCAGAGAACCAAACTGAGTTTGGATGGAACTAAAGCCCTGCAGGACACGACCCAAGCACACCAACAATTATGGAAAGCAGAAACTCAGGACCAGTATTTCAATCTACAGATCATCCCCTACACCACACAGTGCCTACTAACACAGCAGAGCCCAAGATTTGGGGTGCACAGCAAGTGACTCACAGAGAGACCAATGCACTGGTAGCAATGTTACTAAACATTTGGAAAGCTAAAATACAGTTATCAAAACTAAATGTACATTATAATTATGGCGGGGTTCTCTTCATGTCACAGAGAATTTTAAACAATTCAGTGGTTCTAGTGCTTATTGCAAACATTAATGGCACTTGATCCCCACTACATTTCTTCTGCTGAAAGTCAACAAACAGAGCTTGGGGACTGTAATCTCTGCTCTTAGTCTGCACTTCCACAAGAAAAAATAATGCTTAGAAGAATAAAACAATATTTTATTGCATTAAAAAAACCCCAAACCAGAAGAAACAGCCTTGGTCTTAAAATAAGCGTATGTTTCAAAACCTTAAAAATATACAATTTACTCACCTGTGGTACAGCAAGAGAACATTTTGCTACAGCATCATAAGCCTTCTTATAGCTTCCCAGTTCATTCAAAGCTTTTGCTTTGCGATAGAGAGCTCTGAAATTGTTTTCATTCAATCTTAATGCTATCTCACAGTCCTCTAGAACTTTATCATGCAATCCCTAAGAGAAGAGAAAAGGAAAAAAAAGTTACTAATCAGAACTATTATCATGGAAATAGTGAATTTGAACTGTATTGGACAAAGGTATTGAAACACTATCAAACATTGACCAAGGCCTCTGCACAGGGCATTTGTAAGCTTTGCTAAGTCACCAAATTAGGCAACTAAAAACAAGCAGGGACATCATTATGTAAAATCCAGCAACAGTCACAAAGAAAATTTAGCTCTTTCACCAGAGCCATCTTGTTCCACAGAGAAAGCAGCCAACTCAGTGCAGTGAGCAGTGTAAATGGATAAAAATACTGTTCCATCAAATTCCAAGCCTAGTAATACTCTTTTATGTTAATTCTAGTATTAGCAACTAAAATACCTCAATCATAGATGTAAAAAGCTTTTAAAGAATGTGCCAAAGTGATGATTTGAAACATGTCAATCCTCAAACTGCCATCAAGAGCTTTTCACTCACTAGACTTTGTGTCTTCATACCCTGTTTGCATCCTGTTCTGGAGAAATCCTAGTTTAAACAGAAACTTACCATATTTGAAAAACACGCGATCCTGTTCACATGCAGCTTCTCTAAAATATCATCAGAAATGTGGATTTCTTCTGAATTAGCATAATCAGCTATGTTTATAGCTTCTGTATAATGACTCAATGATCCTCTCCAATCACCTTCTCGATATACATCATTTCCTTCATGAAAAAGATTTCTAACAAGATCTCGTATAAATAACTGCAACAAAGTAAAGAAAAACTCATCAACAGCAGTTGCTTATCTTCAATACTTCCAAGGATAATTTTAAATAGAAAATTTCTACTTGTAACTTCATGGAATCGGAGTGAAATGCAAAACTTTTGTCTACATTAGTGTTTTTCTACTGACATTTTTCCAAGATGGTTTCAAATATGCATATACGTGTTCCATATATTCTTTCAGGAAGCAGCCGCCATAGCAGCTGGCAAAGCAGGAGAACACAAAAACTGCTTTTGCAAAAAGGGTTTTTTAATCAAAATGTGAATGACTGCATTTTTATCTAATATGTTCTCAGAAGAAAAACCATCTACCACTGGAAAAAGAACTAAAATGACAAATCTGAAAATACAAGCAAAAATTATGCAAAATCTAACACGTACAGAAACAAAACATGTTCTGAAGGTTTCTGTGACTGAAATACTTTCATCTTACTTTTGCTATGCTACTCTGAACTTTACTCAGAATAGCACACTGTTTTATTCCATAATGCCCCAAACTTATTCCCCAGTACATAAAGATTTCATCTCAACTGCTGCATGAGTAAATTCAAGACACCCAAAAATCAGAATAACTGTATCATAATGTTAGTAGTTGTCCAGTTCCAATATTGAGACTTTTAAAATTACCATTCATATTATATCATCACCTAAATGATGATCAAAACCAAGATTAGCTATAGTAATGTAGGTCCATGTTAAAAACCTTTCTGGAAATTAATGAGTCATTTCTTTACCTCATATTGTTCTTGTGTCCCTGGATAGGGCAAAGTGGATCTAGAAAAAAAAAAAATTACAAGCTTCACTTATCATAAATATTGCTTAAAGAGAATCACACTGAGGAATGATGGTTCTTAGTAAGACACTTAGTAAGTGTCTGAATTTTGCCCATAGCCTGCACCAAATAAGGAAAAGTGCTATAGATGAGTTTTCATTCAAAAACTGAGCTTTTTTTTAACTAATGGCTTACTTTCTTTTGAAGTTCCATGGTCAATCTGAACTCTGCTGTTCAAAATGTATTAAGGTTTTGAATGCTTTGGGACTTTTAGACATGGCTGGTTTTGTTTAAAAGCCATTTCCTTCCTCTCCTCCCCTGTGCAGAACCATGTTATAGATGAGAACTGCCATCTTCTAGTAAGTACTATAAAATGACAAATTATCTGTCAAAAACCCACACCAATTTTAATTAAGTCATACTAATGACAACAGGAATTTTAAGAGTTCTTTCGTATGACATGCAACAGAGATTTTCTGTAGCACAGAAAAGAGGTCTTCACATTTTCAGGAAGAAAAGCAGGAATCCTTTCCTTTTGCATACAGGTTAACTGAGATTCTGTTTTTAAGCTGTCAGGGTTTTTTGGGGGGGAAGGTTTTGTGATTGGATTTTTTCTTGGTTGTTTAGTTGATTTTCTTGATTTTGTTTTCTAAGAATGCCGTATATGAGCAGTGAACTAGTACAGAATTTCAAAATGATTTTAAGATGGCCAGGATCTTCAAAAGAATTTGGCATTGATCCAAATGAAAATTAAATACTCAGATGATTTCTCAACAGCTTAAATTTTAGCTCCACAGTGTTAAAACAATGAGGTAGTGGTGAGCAAACCCATCCCCATCAGTAGCAACCTAGTTTTAGGTGTAGCTATTCTTAAGGTGGATTATTAGGCTAGCAACATTTTCTATCCACAAAAAAAAAAAAAAAAAAAGATTAAATGCTAATTTTTCTCAAAAGCAGGAAAGAAATAACCTCTCACCTTCAATTTGCTCTGTTTAGGAACAAAAAGAAGTGCTGTCTTTTCTTTAAAGCTGCTCCCTGTTTTAACATTTTAGTGCTAGTAAATACACTGATGAAAAACACTAAAGGCCCTTCCCAGAGCCATCCATCTCAGAAATAGATACACATGTGAATGAACATACAAGAATAAAAACCACAAAATCATACTCTATAAACTGGAGTCCTTTCTTAATGTCCTGTTGTCTAGTGCTTCTCTCTTCCGACACATTGGACATGTTATCCTGAACATCCACTTTTCGGATATGCCACTCCTCAAAAAGGAAGAGAGATAAAGGGCTGTTATAATATGTTCCAGTGTGCATTTGGCCCAGAAGGATCCACTCTCACATCAACACTAAGGCCGTTGTACAAAGATGATTCTGCACCAAGCTTCAGAAACCACAGCAGAAACTCCTGACACAGCTGAAGCACCCACAGCAACAGAGCGAGGAGCCCCAGGTGACAACCAACACCCCCCATCAGTGCCCAGTTACACAGTATTTCTGCAGAGAACCTTTCTTCCAATTTCTAATTTATCTTTGATTTCCACTCACTTCCTGCAGAGGATGCAGAGTCCTGTCAGTGTAAGGGCACCAAGCTACAAGCCCAGCTTTTCAGGGATTACTGCTAAACTGAGCTGAAGTTCCACACTGGTCCCTTTTAAGAGCTTTACACTTTCTATTTGCTTGTTGAAGTGGAAATAAACTCAAGACCCTGGTATACTTATTAATAAAAACCAAAGTTATGAGAAAGCTACCATGAAGTCTAGTTCTACAGCATCTCATCATCCCCCAAGCACTAAGGTGACATTAGAAGCAAACACTACTGCTTTATTAATATCTACCAGTTGGCCAAGGTGAAAACCTTGGACACTTTACCAGTAGCAAAGACTACCTACTTCACCCAAAAACCTGAATTACTTCAATGTAACTCCACATCAGCTCGGAATTTCAGTTCAATTTGTCTCAATCGGTGATTTTCTTCTTAGGTTGTGTCTTTAATTGACTGGATTTACAAATGCTCAAGTTAAACAAGCTAAAATGATCTGCATAACCTTCAATGTAAGGCTATCTGAAGCATGCTGTCACAACTATACATAGTTATGCCCAATTGTGATGTAAGAATACAACTTGTTTTTCCAAAAAAAGGACCAGTAGGACAAAGTTTTATTCTGAAAATACCCAAGTTCAGAAAAAGGCTCTTAGCTAGAAGAAATGGGTATGTTTTGTGAAGAAAATTAGTTTTTGTAGGAGTTCATAGTTAAAATTTGAACTACATGCAGTACATTTCTGTTAGCCCTGAAACTAAGTTTTAAAAAGCCAGTATTTTGTGCCAGGTTGCCATTTCACATCAATGGCAGAAGAATGAAAACAAAGTAAAATGGAAAACAAACTAACCCACAGCAAACTCCACAAAATCCCAACTGGGAACAGAAACAGGCAGCAGAAGATACCCTACTTTCTCTGAATCACTTCTGAATAAGAAAACAAACTGAAGAAATTTCAGCTCTAATAATGTTTACAAACCTTTTCACAGCCCCTTAAATGAATGTATGAAGTCTAGACTACTTCAAGTTACTACGAGTTAGTCCTACTGTAAAATATTCCCAAAATGAGCATTAAAATGAGTAATTTTCTAAACAAATTATTGGAAGCACTCCAATGTCCCCATTTCACCTCACTTCCCACTGTGACCTCAGTAAGAGCAAGCTTTGTGAAAAAACATGAAAATAAAACTCAGTCTTTAGATAAATATCATGGACAGATGTGATAGTTCACTAACAGGAATTTCTCAGCTATTGCTTGCTGGGGTATATAAATAGCCCTCAGTAATCTACTCTCCAGAGAGGAACTGTTTTTCATGACATTTTATGCATCATCTTTTCTTCCAGAAGTTAATAATACATACTATGCTATATGATAAAGGTTTTAATAAATGACAGTCTATCCATGAAGAAATCAAAATATAAATGCCTAAAGGACATTTTATTTGGCATCTGAATAGTTTTTATTTACTCACTCATGGATTAGGTTTTAGAATTCAAACAAAGTCTTATAAGAATTTGTCACACTAACCAAAGAAAGTAGGAATGTTAGCACATGTTTTCCCTCAGAAGTAAGCTTTGAAAAACACATTTTAGACCTGTGAATTAACAGCTGACAATGTAATACCTTGCCACACAAGAGTCTTGCATATGCTACAATCTGGGTAAATATTAAAATCAGCTTTGCTAGTTTTGAGAAATCCCAGTATTCCACTCCAACTTGCAAGGACACGAGGAAAGTCCAACACAGTAACACCTGCATTTATTTATCAACAACAAGATAGCATTGAAGAATGATATATTGAACTTGAGGATGTGCAGATCAAATTTCTCCACAACAATCAAGTTAACAGAAATGTTACAAACTGGTATTGCATATAGAATAGCTAGCAAATGATGAACATATGTGAGTGCTGAAATTTATTATTCAAAGCAGTTTTCTATTTTTTTCCTACTCATTTGCATCCACAAGATATTCATACAAAAATTATCTTCCCTTACAATACTTTGACAATCAAATTGCCCCAATATTTGATGATTTTGCAGAGGATTTAAAATTGTTTCAGATAGCACCTTTAACAGAAGCTCTTCCACCCAAATTTTCCTTATATCCTGTGAAGCAATCACAAAATGTTAAGACTCAGTTATATACAATGCAAATAACAACCATGTCTTGCCTTTTAATGTCATCCATCCACTTTCCAAGATTAAACCCCCACCTATGTAGCAACAGCCCTTCTCCATTTGCAAGGACAGAATTGAAAGAAAAATAAACCTATGTACACACATACATTTAAACAGCCTAAATGTTGCTTTGTTGCTTGAAAAATTACAAGAAAAGCAAAGCCTCTACTGTTGTTTTACTCTTAGTGCAATTCACTGAGAGAAAGAACCTAAAGTAAAGAAAAAAATAGTAGGGAAGCTCAAAAAAAGGGCAAACTAATGTATCACTAACTAACAGCACAGGCAGAAGTAACTACTACATTAAATGCAGTATTTCTATAACTGCTGCTATGAGACCAATACAAGCTCAATTTACTAAATGTATTTTAAAAAATGCTGCCTAGACATTTTAAAGAACAATTTATCCTGTTTTATCTTCATCACAGGCTTTAATTCATCCTGTTTCCCAGAAGCAGGAGCCAAGTGACAGAAAGGACTCTGCCAGGAGCTAGTGACACCTTTTCTGACAGATGCTGGTCCACCCATACAAAGAGGGGATATGAAGGACAACAGGTCTGTGCCAGTGCAGGCAGGCAGGAACACCTCCACTTCTCTCTAATACAAAGTCACTTTTGCCTCTTACTGGTTATTTGCCTTCCTTCCAGCACATGGCAAGACAGTTTTCTTCTTTCCTATGTTTTAGCACCTCTGAAGCCTTCAAAATAAATTTTAAAGGACATTCCCATTATCTAGCATATACCACGTGCCATATTCAGGCACAAGGGCTTTCAGTACAATTGTTAGACTATCTTTGCAAAGCAAATCTCTGGAACACAAGTGAAAAAATTCATACAGAACGTAGAAATTGAGTTTTTCAGTAGAAAGAATATAGGCCTTGCCTACTGTAAAAAGGAAAGTATCACTATGTAAAATTATAGAGTTGAGCCTTTCCATTACTGAACTGCAGGACCAGAGAGCAACTATCTACAGTTTGCCATGCACACAAGTTCCCCCAGTTGAAAATTCAGTCCCACAGGACAGGGAACTGGGAAGGACTGATCCTTTCTCCTCTTGCACAGGGTTTTGCAAATTGCTTTTTAGAAATAAATGGAGAATGCTTTGAAAATGCATAACATCATCTGGGAATCAGAACTAACCCCCCATGGGAATTCATGACCTTCAGCTGACCAAATAAATCTGTTATTGTTTGTTGGCTATTATAAATACTTCAAGTAAGTATTCTCTGCACCTTCAGGCCTAAACACTAAAAACAACTGGAAGTCAGTGATCCTTGCCGCACTTCTCTCTCCACAGAACAAAAACTTACAAAGCAAGGATAACGTATAGATATGTTCTTCTAAATTACAGGAGCATATCATCCTGCCATGTATCACCGAGTTCACTATGAACACATTTACTAGGTTACAGCAATCTCAGATCTCTGCACAGTACAAAGCACATCGAAAATCTTATCATTACTGCAGTTCATAAATCTCTACCAGCCTCAGTGGTTCAGCTGAATTACCAAATAAAATCATGCCAAGTGAATCACACCCTTCTGTATTCTAGCATCAGCCTTCTCCCCCTCAGTTCTGGCAGAAATTAACCCACCATCCATACCATCATATGTCAAAACTTTGGTCAGAATCTGTGAAACCAGAAGCCTGTGTGTAAAACACCACCACAAATAGTTCACCAGTGTTTCCATACAGGAAAACTGTATTCCAGAGGAGAGAAGCTACACCCTAAATAAAGGGAATACTGCAAGGAGAAGAGCAAGACCAGAACAGAAGAACAGGAGTAAAAATATGACTAAGAAGCAGGCAATATAAATCCCTCTCACCTACTAGAAGCAAAAGCTTATCTCTGCTGCTGCCTCCTGCACCACTAAAAGCAGCAACAAGCACAACACATCCAGGCAATTGGATCCAAAAGCTACCTACATGTAATTCCCACCCCAGGCGCCCAGGAAAGCAGAACTCTGCCTCGACAGAGCCAAGTGAGAAGTGGCACACACACAGCTCCACCCAAACCCCTTCCTCAACAGGTGCCACCGACACAAGCATCTCCACTACCCCCAGCTCCAACCCAGCCAAGGATCCAACTGGACATCAAGCACGTGCCATCACAGAATGAGCCTTGCCAGAAAGCAGACTTGTCAAAGCCGTTTTATTGCCCATCCCAACCACCTGACAGATTAAAAGCATAATTACAGATAATAAACTACAGTGCAAACTAAAGCATGCCTTACAGAGACTGTAAGCTGCTCATGAGACTTGGACTGGCATCAAATGAAGGAAGGGAAAATAGAAACCTCAATACAAAATCTGTACAAAACAAATGTGTTCTTAAGACAGCAAAAGCACAAAAGATTTTGTGTTCATGTTCACGCATCATTGAGCTGTTATGTGAGACATTTCAAACATGCAAAATGCTGGGGGAGAAACAGGAAACACATTACACAACATAAATTTCAATAGTTCCAAGATAACTCCTCTGCTTAATCTAGTACTTCTGTCCACAATCACAGAATTCTGTAGTGTCAGCTCAAAAAAACACCTAACGCAGACATAACGCAGTTTCACTTTTTATTTCTAAAAAGTGAATTTAACTGCAGTCAAAACGAAATATCTGAATAAAAGTAAACAGAACATATAGCAGTAATTTAAGACCTATTAATTTCCCACTCTTTACTTACCTTCGGTACTCAGTTGCATCTCCTTCCACTTCTTCCCTATCCACAAAATAATAGTTTTCAAGATTTATTTTCTATTTTCACGGCTCTGCTACATTTTTTTTAAGTCCATGTGAGAAACAGGAGAGAACAAAGACGCTTTGTGAAGTCACTTAATTTCCCCACGAAATTTAGAAGAGAGGCTAGAAGTCTTCGGTTTACCGTTCTCTTAGATATTTCAGTAAAGAACAGAACCAAAAACCTAACTGAAGGAGGAGAATCTTACCAATAAATCCAGATTTATCAACAGGATTTAAACCAAGATAAACTCTGATACTCGATTTTGAGTATCTACTACAGGTTACTACAATCGACAATACTTGACTTTCGTTGTCGGTTTTGGTTCTAGGGTTGGTTTGGGGTTTCTTTCCCACTTCCTGTAAGACAGTTCTGACTTTCCGTAACAAAACCCCTCCAGCACTGCCTGCCGGAGCTGCCCGGGCGCACGGGCACCTTCCCTGGGCTGCAGGAAGGACAGAGGTCACCGCGCACCTGTTAGCGCGGAAAGCCCCAAAAACCCGTCCCGGGGGGACGCGCGCAGAGGACGGGCCCCGGCCTGGTCCGCTGTCAGCGCTTTTCGGGATTTGTTCCGGTCACAGCGCAACAGGAGAGCTCCTAACCCGCCGGTTGTGCCGCCCCAGCGCCCCGCGCCCGCCCGCCGCCTTTGTTCGCGCCGAGCGGCTCCGACAGCCGGGGAGAGCCTTCCGGGGGGCCCGGCCCGGCCGCGGCTTCGGCGGCACCGACAGCGGCCGCGGCCGGGCGGACACACGGCCCCCCG